>JAHWFP010249813.1:0-13004 GCA_023313725.1 Lithobius niger
TTTCATACTCGGCTCGGCTCGAATTTTTCGAGTATCGCACATCCCTAATGTATACCGTACAAGGCTAAGTGCACACTCCAAGTCCATGCAACGGTCAAATTTTTATTTTTCATAAAACTGGGAAAAATTTAATGAAAAATGCCATAACGGTTTGGATTCTGAAAGTTCATGACAAATTTAAAATTTCACCAAATTAATGACACATAATTTCAGAACGGGGACTACCTCACCAGTATTTTGCAAATTTTCGACAGACCATTAAGATCTGTTCTTCAGACACTCACACGTTCGTGGCTAAAAAAAAAGTGTGAGCCACAACAATGTAGTATAGAGTCTGCACAAAACTTTGAATGCCTGAAGAAGACAAGACGCGAACAGTCTGTCGAAAAATTTGTCGGATACTGGTGAGGTATTCTCTATTCTGATTTTGTACACGTTAATTTGGTGAAATTTTAATTTTAATTAATTAAAATTTAAAAGGTAGATATAATCAGGTGACTCGTCAAATGCTAGAGAATACTGAGTCAGTTAAGAGTGCGTTACTCCTCATTCCTATGGAACTTTGTATGCTCCTGCCATTTCTCAATGCTGTTACCAAAATCAAGTATTGCCAAGAGATAGTAATAGTCGTCAAATTAAGCCAGCTTGCTACGAAAGCTAAATGAAACAAAATTAAATTTATTTCCTTCCAGATATGGTATCCTTTGTATTAGAACATTAAATAAATATTTCAAAGTAAGTTTATGAGTGTATCCAAATTGTCTTTCAAGGTTAAAGGCCATACAGTATACGACTACCAAACCCACTGTCGCAGCCTATCATCAGTGACTTCATCCATCAGTAATAATCTGCACTGCATGCATAATATTTCATTGTAAATACAAGAGATATAGACACATTTCCATTTACACAAAAATTTGCTAGAAGGTACAACATGCACACACTGTATAGCAAGTATAGTATAAGTAAAGATGCCACACAGTGAAGCGTCACAGAGGAACCATGAACAGGGCCTATCTCGTGACACTGCAGAAGACAGGTAACGTTTGAAAGCGCTGCAATGGTGTGCACCTAACTTATTCAGGCAATGCATTCCATCCTCTCATAACCCTAACATCGAAACAACACAGTCTTACATCAATACGATACTGCATCAAAAGGAGAGTCGAAGGCCCCGCATACCGATCTGCTCTAACAATCAAGAGCAAGTTCCAGTCAATATCTTGGAGACCACTCGAAAGTTTGAAAAGGTCCAACTTTGGCCACCTTGTCGATAAGATTTCAGCCCGAGAAAAGCAAGGTGTTCATTGTAATGGGAGAACTGCAAGGTCCCAACCACGCGGATGAATATCCTTCGGACAGACTCTGCAGTCTTGACATCCTTCACTAAATACAGTGACCACACTTGAGATTTTAACTACGGCCTAAATATAACTTTGTAGGCATGTGGCACCTTAACACTAGGTGAGCACGAAGTCAAGCGCTTTAGCTGCCACAGCTGCGCATTGATCCACTCTTTTCCCATTCGCTGACACAACCATGCCTAAGTAGTTTTTGGTCTCAATTTCCATTAAGGGGGCACCTACACTAAAAATATTCCACCCCCAAAAAAATTTTTTTTAGGTTGGTCTGGAGCAGTAATATCGCAAAAACCAGCAAGCGGCCAGTAATATGTACTAGCTAAAAATATTTTTTTTGTGGTTTATTTAGCTTTACGTAAGGTTATAAGTTACACGTTGGAGAGTAATGCAATAGCATTGATGTGGTCTAGGCGCCGTATGGGATGACCAACTCCTGCACACGCGTTAACCTTTCTATTTGTAACCATCTATTTTTAGCTGTCTCTTTATCTTAAGATTGGAAACAAAGACACCTCAGTTCTAGCTGAGTGCGCGCTCATGCTGGTTGCTCTTTTTCGGCTCGCGTTGTACCTCCTTTGTTTCCTGCGTTCGTTGGTTTTTGTTTTCCCCGTCGTTTTTTTTCTTAATTAATGGAACAACCCGGGAACGGTGCTACTACGATGAACTCCAACAAGAACACAACTGTAAGTCGAGGTCGGCATTGGAAAACGTAAGGCTTCTAGTGTGGTTACGTTAGACGAGACAAACCCGGACAACTGCTGATCTCCGCAAAAAACTATGTAACATTGGTATTGTGACACCAGCTAACCTAAAAAGTCAAATTTTGGTCCACCTGTACCGTGATAATACTAACTCTCTCGATTCGCGTCGGGCTCCAGTCGACGAAGGCAACGACCCGAAGGACTGCAACGAGCCGAATATTTTTAAAAATTTCTTGCAATAGCCTAATTTATTTTTTATTTATTTTTTCTCATGTGTTGATGCCTGGCTTTGTCCCTTGCATGTTCTCTGCTTGTAACTTTTTGGCTTAGCATGACTGCTAATCTTCTGGTTTGATCATGCAGGCAGTTTTTTGTTTTACCCTTCTCTCCCCCCCCCCCCTCCCCCAACCCCACCCTTTCTAGCATCGTCCCCCGGGCGCATGCCGATTTTGACCGTGGTCCGCACTTTAATGCTTTTGGGGTCCACTTCGCATGAGCTTCGTTTTTTGGCGATTTTGTGCGAACGTTCCCTGAATCGCAGTGACTGGACTCCCTCTGGCCCCCAAAAGGCTCATTCACCTGGTCCGGCCTGATGCAGGGGACAGTGCTGGACAACGACAGTCCTCACTTGACTTACGTCATACAGGGTCGTGCAGGCCGGGTAGGGCTTCTTTGGGCTCGCCAGGGGTAGAGGTCAACAGGGGGGGTTCGGTACGCGCAGTTCATACCCCCATTTCCCCAATATTATTTTTGTGCATTTTTTCTGTCTTCAGAATTAAACATTGTTTGCTATAACTGTTTGTTGCAACTAATCATTCCATACTGCGCGTAGATTCAAATTTGATTTTCTCTGAACGCGAATATCGCTAGCGGTCAATCAGTAAAAACATCATAACCTTCCTTAGAATTGAGATAATAACTTGAAATATTTTACACATGTTCCCAGGTGTGGTAACTGTAAAGTGAACCAAAATCATACTTGTACACTCTTCCAGTGTAGTTTTTAAAAAATCCCACAACTCTGGCTATATAATTTTATAATATATGCAAATTGTGATTATATTATAAAATATAAAATACTGTGGTATCAAAAATGTACTAAAATTTACCAAAAATGTACCGGTACAGTACTCCCACAAAAATTGACTAGTTGAAAAATTAAAATATGCCCTACACTCGTAATTTAACATACTTTAAGGTTACAAAAAATTATGATGCTAGGGAAATTACACTAAAAGAAAAAATTTCCAAAGTTAGGCCTCAGTTTAGGGTGGGTGCCGCCTTAATTTCATGCCACCAATTTCGTAAGGAAATGCAAGCTTCACAGGCTATCACCCAATTCGCAAAATGTGGCATTTTTAATGTTTATAGTAGGGCTGGTACTTTCCGGTTTTTTAGTTATCCGTTTAATCGTTTTTTTTCCCGGTCGGTTACACGAAAACGATTTTTCCGTTTTCAGCAAAAAATACAGCCAAAAAAATTTCACCTTTGTGTAACACATTATTAAAAAACAAAGCTGAAAACAAATATGATTTAGGCCTTGGTAAGACAAGCATAATTATTGACTACATGTTGCATTTTAGGATTTAAACTAGAAGAAAGTTGACGTTGATAAATTTAAGTACTTACTTTATCAAGAATTTTGACTTTATGTAGCTTTAAAATATCTACAAGATGGTTTAGGCCTATTAACGACAACGTAAGCCAAAAACAAAACAACAAAATTTAACACTATGTTTTCGTTATTGTGCCATTCATTTCAAATTATGAGCGAGAAAAATGAGCAGGTTTGCGTTTTCGGGTAGCAACGCATTTCGTTTACGTGTTATGACCCCGCTTCCCTGCCGTTCGCGCTAGGTATAAACGAGTCCACTTCTCCATGACGCGGGGAGGGCAGATGCTGGCCAGCTTGTCTTTAACTGCCTCGTTTACGCGCTGGCGATCAGCAGTTTGTTTCGAAGAAAGTAAGCAGCTTCGATGGGACAACAAGCCCAAGCGGATTATTTGTAAATAAGCTGCCCCCTACTCGCCCCGGTTTTCTACTTTCACCGATTTCAAGTGTTTGGTTTAGTATGCCTAAATGATGACACTTGGCTATTTTTGGCTCGTTCACTGTGGATTTTGAATGGTGCCCCCGCAGCAAACGTTTTTTGGATATGGGTTTTATAATCCGTCTAACCGAACGTGGAACGGTTTCCGGTTAACCGTGTAACCGATCCCAGCCCTAGTTTATAGTCATCTTGGCTTCCTTCTTACAACAACTAACAATAGTCAGAACCTGCCGAAGTGCTTAACAGTCTTCACTGGTACATATTTTCTGGGAAGCTTTAGTGTCATCAGCAAAAACCTGAAAGGATGACTTAATTCCCTCGAAAGCATAGTTTGTGTACAGAACAAAAAGGAGGGGTCCGAGATCACTGCCTTGAGGCACACCACTAGTCACAATTTTCCAAGATGAGGCCTGCCAATTAACCACCACCGTCTGCCTCACTTCAGCCCAGTTCTCAACATCAGACCTAACACCGAAATCTAGAAGTCGTCTCACTAAGAGTAAATGGTGCACCTTATCAAATACCATTGAAAAGTCCAAGTAGATGCAATTCACGTGGTCGCCACTGCCCACTGATGCCATCCAGTCATCCTGAGAAAGAAGCATTTTAGCTCATACTATACGTGTATGCAAGTTAGCTCATAGGGTTGTGTGGATGTTGCACCATATAGGCTCGCATATAAGCTGCACTTTTTTCGAAATATTTTTGTCCAAAAAAGCAACCTGCGACTTGACATGACGATAATTTCGCTAAATACTGACCGATTTTGACGTTGCAATACACTATTTTAACCGTTTTTTCGCCAGCTTTCTAATGGTGCAACCCACAAGTCACTAGCTTCAACGATTCAGAATTTATTTCTTGAAAAAATATTTAACTAACATTTTTAAAGCAACATGCCTCCAAATGGAAAATTAAAAATTGCTGTTCACTTTTAATTTTAAAATGACCAGTGTTTAGTTACAACATTAAGAGCCTGTCTGTTGACTAATCAATGTCAACATTTTCACGCATTTACAGATCATGGATTGTGCAGAAAACGCTTGGCTTGCAATTTTTGGGGGGGTAAAGTTCTTTTTTCTGGGTGCGGCTTATCTACGCGTGCGGCTTAGATGCGCATCAATAAGGTATACACATGTATTGCAGTGTTCAACATATGCAGCGTTGCCTGTTGTGTTGCATCACTTTTCATGCTGTCACAATCGATGCATGTGCGTCGTATGTTGGTAAAGTGGTTTTCGGCAAATTGAAGTTTTATCTGAACCAAATTCCAAGCTTTTGCAATTAACCAAATTTCCATGCTCACCGTATACATCAGGTTCTAGGACATCACAAAACCAATTGATAACAGTCTGCATTTGAAGAAGATTCAAGTCACTCATGGCTATGACTTTAAAATCCTGTGATGACAGCAAACTAGCCAATGTCGTGACATCGTTGATAGGGCAGTGAAGAGGGGCTAGAGCTTCATAGTTGCTATTTCCTATAAGAAGTGCAATTTTGTCTTCAGCTATAAAATGACAGTAACAGCAAAAATAAATTAAATGTTGTACCATCAATGCCACAATCAAGATATTTGCAAACTATAAGAATAACCAGTAAGGCTGCACCAATATTTAAATGTCCTAGATAACTGATGACTGATCAATAGGCTACAAACTGAGTTAGACAAACGCCCAAAATCTTGTTATTTTTAAAATAGGAACCACAATACCATCCAAGACTTAGATAATTAACTATTTCTGTAGATAACGATAAGGGTAAAAAGTTGGTTGAAGCATAAAAAATGGCTACCCGACAAGACAGAGTATGGCATACAGCACATCCCCCACCAGACTGGTTAATTGTTTCATTGGGTAGTTCTTCCAGCCAAACAATAGCGGTGAGTGCAGGAAAGCACAAACAATTTCTATGCATGCTCCAACACATTACTATTAGGTCACAAACCGGAAATAAGTTAAGCTAGAACTAATGCAGATACCAAAATGATGAAATTACAGTAAATTACCTATTAAACGCCCATGGGCTTCTTATTTTAATTCGATTAAAAAAAAGGGGGGGGGGGGGGGTGTGCAAAAAAATCTACAATTAATTTTTTTAAATCTTACTTCAATCCAGGGAGGGTGTTTAGGCCCAAATCCATCGCGAAAAGTTGATCATTCACATACTATCAGGGTTCAGCCTAGCATTAACACAATGCCTTTATTCCTCGAAATTCCAACATAATTCAGAGTTTAAACTAATTTATTACAAAATTCTTATGAATTATTATGATGAAGTTCCTAAGACTGATGGCCATGCAGCTCAGGTTCCACCAAACTTGAGCTACCAAAACATTGTGCTGGATGGTAACGAAGGTTTGTTTTTGCAATAATTGTCTAATAGTTTAGTTTTCTAATTAGTTTAAACCGTGAATTATGTTGGAACTTGGAGAAGGGATAATCTAATAAACTAAATTTGTAAATAAATGAGAATAAAGGCACTGTATTTTCACTCAACAGAATCCCTATCAATGACGCACGTCAATGACCGATCTTAATTGCCGACTTTTCCGTGATTACAAACTCTCTCCTTAAAAATACCGTAGCGGTTTTTACTCTGAAAGCACATATCGATAAAATGTCAGTCCTGAATTTAACGCACAATTTCAGAATACAGGAATCTCACCAGATTCTTGCGAATTTTTAACAGACAGTATTCGTCCGTCTTCGTCAGGCACTAGGAGAATTTGTAGAGGTTGTAACTACATCGTTTTGGACATCGTGATTCGAAACCGGCGCTCGGTGTGGCCCACTGCGTGTGTCGGGCCTACTGGATGCGATAGGCCTACTAAATGCAGCAGGTCCTCTCTCCCATCGGCTTGAGAGTCTCGCTGAAAAATCTTTTCTTAGTAGAAAGCTGATTCCCGGATTAGAAGCACCCTGCGTATTCATTAGAGTAGCTCCATTCTTTACATGGTGCTGAATGGCCAGGGACTCTAGTCCTCTACCCCAAAGCAGAATTTTCTGCCACTGTCTGCGACACCAATTGTCGGCGAAAAATTATCTGCAGCTAATCTATTTTTTCGTATGGTTACCCAGAAATTTCTTGGTGTTTACTGAATAATTTTTAAGTGCTTTATCCTCTTGATCTGGCTCTTCCATCAATGGAAAGATCTCGTCGAGATGATTAAAATGGTGTATTGGAATGTCCAAATCGGTCAAAAATTGACGAAACGGCAGAAATTTGGTCAAAACAGCACGTTTTGTCTGCTACTGTGCCAGATTATCTGCGACATAATCGCACGTCGCACCCCTTTCTGCCTCCGGGTTCCTCTTAAATGACGATCATATGGGTTGTTGGATTTTAGCAGTGTTGACGTTTTGCTCCAGCCAATCTCATGCTTCGTCTCCATGTGATGGGATTGGGATTCAACCATTGAATTAGCGCGACCACATCTTCAGAGCACAAAGGGTCGGTTTATAAAACTGGGGTACCCCGCAGGACTCTTGTCCAAAATGATTCGGAGAGCGGTAGGATCACGCAACGAGCAGTGAGAGAGAGAGAATAGAGAAGAAATCCGAAAGCCAGTCAGGGTGGGTCTCACCCACCTCAAGGGAATTAGCGAGAAAGTGGCTAGAGTGCTGAAAGAAAAAGGTTTTGAAACATTCCTGAAGAATGGTGGAAATATCAAAGACGAACTATTGAAAAAACGGGTTAAAGTGACGTGCGAGGAGGACCAGAGTGTTTTGTCCAAGATCCCAAATACACGTGAAGGAGTGTACAGAGTCCCATGTGATGAGTGCATTGCTGTTTACATTGGAGAAACGCGAGTGGGAGTTAGAAAGAGAGTTAAACAACACATGGCAGATACGAAGAATAAAGACACAAGAAACAGCATTGCGTCCCATCACATGGAGACGAAGCATGAGATTGGCTGGAGCAAAACGTCAACACTGCTAAAATCCAACGTCCCATATGATCGTCATTTAAGAGGACTAAAGTCCCTGGCCATTCAGCACCATGTAAAGAATGGAGCTACTCTAATGAATACGCAGGGTGCTTCTAATCCGGGAATCAGCTTTCTACTAAGAAAAGATTTTTCAGCGAGACTCTCAAGCCGATGGGAGAGAGGACCTGCTGCATGTAGTAGGCCTATCGCATCCAGTGAGCCAGAAGCATCCAGTAGGCCCCGACACACACAGTGGGCCACGCCGAGCGCCGGTTTCGAATCACGATGTCCAAAACGATGTAGTTACAACCTCTACAAATTCTCTTAGTGCCTGACGAAGACGGACAAATACTGTCTGTTGAAAATTCGCAAGAATCTGGTGAGATTCCTGTATTCTGAAATTGTGCGTTAAATTGAGGACTGACAAACTCTCTCCTGTGAATTGCATTGGATAAGACTGATTTTGTTAAAGATTTGAAGCTTTTAGTCATTTATACCAGGAAAATAAAGATTCTTTGGATAAAGATGGGTAACAAAGATACTACATGATTTCTGACCTTCAGGTATTTTTAGGGGGGGGGGGGCGTTAGATTTGCCAGGGTAAAGAATCTGACCATTTTACTTTGAGTTATAGAAATATCGAGTAAACAAATGACGCTCAAACTCAAAAATGTCAATACTCATCACATCAGTATTGCGAATTTTCGATAGGCATTACCCGAAAATAAATATTTTCAGTCCTCCTATCTTCGTCAGGCAGCAAGAAACGTGTGCACTACAGTCTACATAATTGTATGCACTCTTCAGATGGATTGAATTCAATCAAGAACGATTCAAACTTGACGCGTCTGTAGCCCTCTGTATTTATGAGGCCCACGATCCTCTCTAAGCTGCGGATGCCATTTGAAGGTAAGTTGTTCTCCAAATCTTCAATTGTTCTTGATTGAATTCAATCCATCTGAAGAGTACTGTACTGTACTGTTGAGAGATGACGCAGACTATTCCAATCGTTGATGGTAGCCACAGAAAAAAGTTTTTTCTCACTTCTAAGCGCACAGAGGGTTTTCTACTTTGAAGGGTTTCCTCTGTCCTGGATTCAGTCATCAATGATAAAGATTTTCTTCTTTGCCTCTCGAAAAAAGCTTAAAAGGTCTCAACAAGGGCTACACGCCTCCTTTGGTTAGCCAAAGTAGTTAAGTTGAACCTCTTGCAGCGTTCAGGGTAGCTTAGTGCATTGTAGTTGGCGAGTCTTTTGGTCGCTTGCCATTGAACTTTTTCCAGTACTTCGATGTCCCTCTGCAGCCATTGGAGCCAGCTCATGTTTGCATATTCCACGATGGGCCTGATAACACTTTTGTAGAGAAGGCAAATGGAATTGGTATCAAGTTTTGGAAAGCTAAGCCCAACCAATCCGATGACTTTTAAGGCTGTAGCAGCAGTCGTAGCACATTGTTTTGATACACTAAGATTCTCAGTCACCCAGATGCCGAGGTCCTTCTCTTCAGCCACAGACTCCAGAAGTTTACCATTGATGTAGTACTGGTGCCTCGGATTATTATGACCGCCAGGATATGGATGTTTCTTTGGAGTTTATGACAGCAATAGTAGGCACAGGCCTGTAAAGCTTGACGTCGTCCACAAAATTTGGGTGAATTAGAGATGCCAGCCGTGATGTTGCTAGTGTACAAGGCGAAAATCTTGGGCCTTCTTGGGCCTTCAACAACAACACGTTGCCTACAGCCGTAGAAGTATGCCGAAATAAAGTTAATAATTTCAGGTGGCAGACCAATATTAAGGAATCCAGAGGTAAGTGTATTGTAATCCACGCTGCTAAAAGCATCGCTGATGTCAGTGTAGATAATGTCAACTGGCTTACCGTTGTCAATAAAAGTTGTCTAATCGTTCCTGGCATCAAGAAGGTTCGCGGCACAAGACCATCCTTTGGCAAACCCATACTGGTCTATATCAGAGAAGCCACTGTTTTGCAATTCATCAATCAAACTGTTAACCACCCTTTCACAAACCTTAGCAGCAACACAGGTAAGGCTAATTGGCCGATAATTCGCAGGATTGATTTTAGACCCTTTTTTGTGAATAGGCATGATGTTGGCCAGTTTCCAGTCTTCAGGGACAGTTCCCAACTGAAGACACTTATTAAAAATATATCTTAGGGCAGGGGCAAGATTAACGCTGCAGAACTTTAGGACCCACGGGGAAATATCATCCGGCGCAGCAGGTTTATGAACATTAAAGTTTTGCAGCATATCAACGACCTTGTTGGTGCTGACGAAATTACGATTCAAGAGTCCCTCAATACGCAGTGATTCCGGGAGTTTAGTAGTCGTTTTAGTAAACATGTTATTTAGAATGTTGGCCTTATCAACAGCAGAGGTGATGATGGATCCACCATAACTCAGAGGGCTAAGTTGTGGCTGTTTTTGCTTTTTACTGTTAATGTATCCAAAAACAGCGTGGGGGTTCCTCTTGCAGTCCTGGAGTATGGAATTGCACTTCTCTATTTTATGTTTCCTAAGAGCAGCAGTAAAACTGTTCCGAAAGGAGCGAAAAACTTCAATGGAGTCTTCAGTCTTTGTAGCCTTGTAGATTTTCGACAAATGCTTTTTCTGTTGGACCGCGCTGACAATATTTTGCGGGAGAGGTGCCCTCTTGATAGTATTGGCTTGCTTTGAAATGTGAAGGTCAGTTTGCAGGTGACAGCAGCTTTGAAAACTTGCCAGCATTCGTAAACCGATTTGTTTGCAAATTCGAGATCCCAGTTGATAGCCGTCAAAGCACTGTTCATCTCAGTGTCATCCCTTTCTTATAGTTGATGTGTGTCGTCTTATAGTTGATGTGTGTCGTCTTTTTATTTCTGGAAGAAGAAATAAAAACGTTCCAAGAGACACTATTCCCCAGAGGGGCAGAATGAGAAACATTAGAGACAAAGCAGTCATCTGAAGTAAGAATCAGATCAAGAATGACTGGCTGTTGCTTAGGAACAGTGCGTGTAGGCCTAACGACATGTTGCTCCCAGCCCTGTTCAAGAATCAGTTCAAGGAAGTTTCATCAAATTCTTGGGCTCCGGCAGCGAGTGTATCATCCCAATGAATAAACGTGAGTTAAAGTCTCCACAAAGAATGCATGGCAACTGGAGGAGAATGCTGCGCAGATACGTTAAAACCTCGCGATCAGAGTCTTCACCATTGTCTCCACTTCTGTAGCAGCAAACGGTGTTGAATGGAGTGGATGCGTGAACCTTGATACACAAAATTTCAGCCAAGTGTCCTCTAAATTCAGAGACAACACTCAAATCAAAAAGTGACGTAGCAAGGACAGCCACCCCTCCATGAATGGTCCGTAGTCTGTCGAGTCGGACAGTCTGGTATCCAACAGGAACTAATTCTTTGTCAAGTATGGTGGGATTAAGCCAAGTTTCAGTCAATAAAAAGTCCTCGACACAGTGCGAATTCAGATAGCCGAGAAGCTCGTCGGTTTTAGAGTTTAAATCTCAACAGTTGCACAAAACACAGTTCAGGCGGGGGGGGGGCGGGTGTCGGTCGTTTTTTGCAGCTTTGAATTTCATGTCATTGAGCTGAGGCCTTCCTTTAAAAGGTTTTAACAGTACCAGGTCAGGCCAGTTTTTGTGGTCCATAACAGTATCAACGTGATCTGCTTCCACTTCTAAGCAGAAGGAAGTGTAAGTGTTAAACTTCGTGCTTAATTAGATGCAGTTTCCATCCACCCCAATATTGGCCCTCAGGTTGAGTAAAACATCATTAATAGTGTTATCAGGTCCCAGGCAGGTAACAAATATTCATTTTAGTTTATTGAACCATGGAGGAACCGCCTTCAATTATTTAGATTCAACAGTACGTTTCTCAGTTGCTGGTTGGAGAGGTTTCGGTTGAGTAACACGATTATCATTTTGTGGATTTCGGTTAACGGGACGGTCACCAATAATTAAGGCTGGGCCGAGACCGATCTCTACCGATATTTGCAGTATCGGTATCAGCAGGTAATACCCACATAAATCGGTAATAAACCAAATCGAAGATATTTTCACTTCTCGTCAACCGAATTTGACGTTTGAATACACCATTTTGAAGGTTTTTCGCCAGCTTTCCGATGGTCCAAACTGCAAGCAGCATTCTCTTACTGTTAAGAAGTTACAAGGCAAAATGTTAAAATTTTAATGGGGTTTTGTGTTTTTAGATAATTTTAGCTATGCAATATTATTTTAAACCAATATTTAAAAAAAAATAATTATATTTATTTAGGCAAATGCTTTGTTTATGCAATGATTTCAAAAGTAATTTTTTTTTTATAAAGACATACTTCAGTACTACATTTTTCGATCAGTTGGGAACTTGGATCAGTTATTGGGGATTTGGTATCCGTAACAAAGTTGATCGTCCTAGCTTTAGTAATAAATTTAATGTGGTAACCAGGAAAAAATTGAATTCAGTAGAACTACAGTACTAGATGTAAAAACTAAAGAAAACGTTAATTTATGTAGAAACACACACTTATGTCTGGTTAAATATAACTCTACACAATTTTTTTTCTTTATTAGGGACTCTTTATCAATTTATTTTATTTATTTGAAATAACTGCAAGTCTGCAACCCCCCAAGGAGCAATTAAGCCGTTAAAAAGAAAAAGAAAAAAGATCGGTTCGGGACTCGGCAGATTTTTTTCTTCGAAATCGGTATCCGATCGGATCGGTAAAAAGTGGTATCGGCCCAGCCTTACCAATAATATTAGCATGGCTTAAAGGTGGAGCTTTGCTGCTAGCCACGGCAATTACACGGTTGTTAGTATTTTTTCTCTTTTATTGCTTTTGTATTCAATCCAAGGGTTGTCAGATGAAATAATATCGTCGGAATCGCGATCGTCGCTTGATTCACTGGGAATGAATTTTGCGTTAGCATCAAGTTTAAGAATATCACTGAAAGTAGTAG
>JAHWFP010249813.1:13104-28697 GCA_023313725.1 Lithobius niger
GATCTTCATTAAATACATTATCAAGTTCCGACATTTACTTGGACGTATCGCGAAGCCGCAGCGGAGAATAGGTTTCGGTTTCGGTAATCGTGGCGTGGTGCTGTTAGCTGTAGCTGTTTCCGTTTCCTTCTCTACATCTGGTTCACAAAGACCGGAAGTATCATGGCGTTGGCAACACGTAAAATTCGTGGCAATAGTTTTAGTTTTGTAACAACGAAAGTTTAAGAACTGCACTGAGGAGGGCCGCGAGCTCCTGGTTCATAAAATTAAGAGTTCTGGTCAGACAACCGAAGTTAGCAAGTTCCATTTTCACGGGAGGAAAATGTAGCGTACGAGCAACGAAATACGGTGTGCGTCCGATGGCAAACTGAAGACAGCTCTCACGAGGTCTAGGGAATAAATGTAGTCCTTATCCGATCCAGAACTTGATTGGGTAGCGGCCACAGTTGGTACGTATTTAGCAAATATCAATCTGGCAGCAGCTATTTCATCGCTCGTGTAGTAAGCAGTGCATGTACGAGCTAACATATCTTCGTGGTTATCATCAACATTATTGGATAAATAGAAAAGCAGTTCATTTGCAATGTAATCTTTATTTGCTGAAGGAGCTTTCGCCTCGTTCAATGTTACTGTCTTATCAATGTTAGCTGTTGTAGTGTTTGAATGTTTATCAACTTCATTGCAGTCCGCAATTTTGGCCAGCCAATGATCGCGAGTTGTTCGACATATTAATTTTTTCCGCATTTTTCTCCGTAGGAGTAACACTTTGTAATAGAAGGTATACCTTTAGTCTCTGGGCCAATTCAAGTTTCGATCTATTAGTATCACAGCCTCGTTCCGGTAGTTCTGCCTGCAGGTCATTCTTGTTCAGCTTGGACGGATTTAAAGCAACATCCTTTAAACACCCATACAATACATTACAATATGGGATATTAGCGGTGTACCGATACCATAATTCCGATTCCGATGCCGATTCTGATACCAAAAACCGGTTCCGATTACCACGTGGCAGCAGTGTCACAGCGAATGAAAAAAAAATTAATAATAATGAATTTTAATGAAAAAGGGTTCTGCTGTGGCAAAGTTTTATACATTTTTAAAAAAATGTTGATATATACAAAGTTGTAGTAAAAATTAGTAAATGCGGTAGTAAAAATTTTGATTAAAATTAAAGAAAAAAGTTTAAATGACGTGTAACGATTTTTTTAGGTTAAGATTTTTGCTTCCAGATTAATGCCAAGCCCTTTTTCTAATGGCGCTGATATCATTAAGAATTTTAGCTTTCCGAATGTATTAAATTTAATTTAATAAAATTTAAATTAAATTAAATAACTTAAGTTAAAAAAAACCCTAATTTTTCCGGGGTCAAAATTGGTTTGTATCGTCTTACGAAAATTTAGAATACCTATAAATTAAATTGCATTGCCCCTGGCGGCCATCTCTTTTCCTCTCGATATGTCGACTATGATGGTGGCTCAAGAGCGGAGGTAGGGTGGGTATTTACAGGTAGTGTATATTTTTGTAAGACGATAGAAACCAATTTTGACCCCGGAAAAATTTAGGTTTCTAGTCGTCGGCAGAAAATTTCTACTACCTGTAAATTAAATTGCATTTACAGTAGACCTCGTCAACATAGGTGACTGGCACCATGATGACGAGTTACCCCGGGTTGCGGACTGGCTCCCCCAAAAAGTTTAACAAAAACTTCGCACTTTTATTGATAAAAAACAGAAACAGGAATATGGAACTCTTAGGATTTGGTGGCCCTGAGAAGGGCCGTTTTTTTTTAGTGATGGGGGCTTGCTTCCGTCTTCTAGAAGTCTTGAAACAGGAGGTCTTGCTTCCGTCTTCTGGAGGTATTCGTTTCTGTGTTTAGTGCTTAAGGGGGTTGGACTATGCATCTGGCTGTTACAATTGATTCCAGACGGTATAGCCCATCTTCCTGTCTTGACATGTGCCTGAGGTAATGACTTGTGAAGAAATTTTGGCTTCTCCGTGATATGGTTTGAAGAATTTCAGCGATGGAGACTTGATTGTGAAAAGCCCATGAAGTTGAAAGTGCCCCGAGTTTGTGTGCCGTTGCTTTGATGTTGTTGTCAGTGCAATTAATGTTCGCATCGTCGTGTGCCCTGTTGATTGCTGTTTTGATCCAATTGACGATCATTGCAACAGAAGTTACATTCGTTCCTTTGGTGAAGGGAAGAAAGAGTTGTGCACCCTCTTCGGCATTCGGGGTCGCTTGTGCGTTTAATGTAGTATCGTAATGCACATACGGGACAGAGAGTTCACTCAGATTCTTCATCGTAGATGTTTGTGAGGGCCGGAATGATGATGGGTTTGGAAGGCTCACATGGTTTTTGAGTCTTGGCTTGTAAGTCTGGTCGGGGCCTCAGATGGGCGAATTTGCAATTGTCGAAAAAGAAGCAGTGGGCACGGTCGTTTCATAGTGCCTTGCATTTCGCTGCTGCGGAGGCTTGCTGCAAGTGAAATTAGAAAAACTGTCTTTCTTGTGAGGTGGTTGATGTGACAGGTTTGGATGGGTTCGTATGGCTCTTTCGTCAGAGAGTCCAAGACCAGAGGTAGGTCCCATTTCGGGAAGGTGTGATGGATAGACGGTCTTTCAATTTCGAACGATTTTAAAAGGGACGAACTGAGGTAATCTTCGAGGAGGTGTCTGTTTCCGGCTGCCTTGAAGACAGTGTTTAAGGCGAACCGGTAGACCAGAATGGTTGAGCTTTTTAGCTTGTCCTTGAAGAGGTCAGTGAAGAAAACTAGAAGGTCTTGAATAGGGGGATTGATTGGATCAACCTTTTTTCGCTTACCCCAATGAAACCATCGTTACCAATGGTTATTGTATATTTTGTTGGTGGAGTCCCGTAGGGCCTTGTTGGCTATGCGAGTGGCTTGTTCTTCAAAAACTCCTGCCTCCTTGATGAGTTGGATGATAGTAGCCACCCGTGCAGATGTAAGATCTTGGAGTTCGGGTCGAACTTGGTTCCATTCTGTTGGGATAAGAGATCTGGAGGGTTTGGTAGTTCTCTTGGCATGTCCACGAGAAGGTTGAGTAGGCGAGGCAACCAAGGGGCTGCAGGCCAGTTCGGTGCGATTAGGAGAAATAATCCTTGGGTCTGTTTGATTTTCATCAGGATGGTTGGGAGAAGTTTGAATGGAGGGAAGAGGTAGGCGTACAGGTTCTCCCACGGAAAGGTTAGAGCATCGACTGCACAGGCTAGGTTGTCCGGGATTGGGCTCATGGATTGGGGAAGTTTGGCATTGTGCTTCGTGGCGAAGAGGTCGATCATGGGTTTCCCCCAGATGATGAAGAGAGATTCGCAAATTGATGTCTTGAGGGACCATTCCCCTGATGGTGGTTTCTTCCGAGATAGTCCATCTGCTATCACGTTGCGGCTGCCCGGGATGTGGAGCGGTTGGAGAGTTGCGTTGCGTTCCAGGCATAGGTTGAATATGTCGGAGGTGATCTGGTGTAGGATTCGAGAGAGAGTTCCTCCTTCTCTGCGAATGTAGGCGACTGCGGTGGTGTTATCGGCCTGGACTTGGACGATCTTGCCCGCTACGAGGTGATGAAAATGGAGAAGAGCATTGTAGATCGCTTTTCGGTCGAGGATGTTGATGTGCTCGATTGAGTTGAGAGGCCAGATTCCGTTTATCTCGTTGTCCATTATGTGTGCCCCCCATCCTTTTTGGGATGCATCGGTTAGAAGACGATCGGGAGGAGGTTCGTGTAGAGGCATTGTTTTGGACAGGTTTGTGGTGTTCATCCACCTGTGAAGACATTCCCATGGAAAGTGGGGATCGGAAGGCATCGTTTCCTTGGTTGACGGGAGATGGTTGCCTCAGTGGTCGATGCGGAAGTGGTGGAACGGTCATCCATCGGCCGTAGGGTAGGAGGTCGGCCATGAGTCCATTATGCCTATGAGAGAGTTCAAGGACGTTAGGGAGTGGTTTGCTGATTGGGAAAAGCAGAGGCAGTGATGTAGGAGGTCTGCTTTCCTTTCTGTTGATGGCGTGACGGTGGCGTTTGTTAAGTTGAATTCTATGCCGAGGAAGATGAAGGTTTGTGCAGGTTGAAGTCGGAATTTTTTCCAATTGACCCCGAGACCTAAGCTGTATAGGAGACGAATGGTGAAGGAAGTGTTTTGTTGGAGGTTGGTGGGGATTGATATTGTTTAGGAGCCACTCGTCGAGGAAGGTGTTCGCTCCTATTTGGTGACGGTGAAGGTGGCTCAGGATTGGCTTCATGACAAGAGTAAAGATGCGTGGAGCAGCGTTGAGGCCAAACGGGAGAGTCTGAAATTCGTAAACTTTCTCCTGATAGATGAAACGGAAGTAGTGGAGGGTCTTTCTGTGCAGCGGGACGTGGAGATATGAGTCCTCAAGGTCGATCGAAATTGTCCATTCCAGACGTTAGAGGGAGAGGAAAATGAATTGAAGGGTCTCAATATTGAAGTGGTCGTTGTTCATATAGCGATTTAAGGGTTTTAGGTTGAATATCATTCTCTCCCCTCCGGACTTCTTTGGTCTCAGGAAGATGGAGCTGTAGAAGCCAGGTTTTGAATGATCGGGGCAGAGGTAGATTGTGTTTTCTGCCAAAAGATCGGTCATTTCTTTGGAGAGTGCTGGTGAGGTTTCGGTTGCCAGGTCCCAAGAAGGGGTGGTTGCAAGGGGAGGTTTTGAGTTGAAGGATGGTTGAAAGCCATGGAATACAATTGAGAAGATGAATTTGTCGTTTGTTATCCGATGCCATGCTGGTTTGAAGTGACCGATTCTGCCGCCTACGGGGAGAGCATGGGCATAGTCACTTGTGGTGATATGACTTTCGGCTGGAGGTGGAGGAGTACTTGCTGCGGTTGTCGGGAGTAGCGCTCCTTCTGTTCGTGTTGTAGCTGCGTGAGTTGTTTTGGCTGTTCCCTCGAAAGGACGGATTTTGACGGGACGAAGGTTTTCTCTTGTCTTGGGATGGTTGGCTGTTGGTCGTTGGAGGCTGAGATGGTAGTTTTGGGTCGGAGGTGTGCCCTTGGTATGGTTTCCGAAAGGGTTGGTTGTTTGATGGCTTGATCACTTTCTTTGGTTTGTAGGAGATGTCCAAGTGAAGGGCGAGGGTGTGGATGCGGCCTCTGAAGAGCGTGTCCGTTTCGTGAAGAGGTTGGTAGAGGAGCATGTGTTTAAATTGGATGTGGTGCTTAAAGTGATGTCCCTTAACAGGAGGGTGGAGTTAAACAACGCCTTGGTGAACCAATTGAAGAAGTGATATGAGGCGAAGGACATTTTCTTGAAAAGTTCAGAGATGAGAAAGTGAAGGTGCTTGATGTTCTTCTGACTGGTCTCACGAGGGAGTCTCTCACAGAGTGCATTTATGGCCGTGGCGAGGACGTCAGCTTGGGAGTTGGCATGAAGGCCTAGACGGAGTACTTTGACATTTTCACGAAGGACGGCCATTGGGACCTCGATGCGGCGAGGGATGTAGAGTGCGGTGCCGAAATCCATTTTGGCTTCAGTTGAAAGGTATTCGGATTGTTGGTATGTTTCAATTGGCAGGGGTTGGCAGTGCCATCACCAGTTGCTCTGAAGAACCAGGATTCGCGTCCTGGATGGGGAGGTGGTGGATCTTGGTCAAGTTCAAGAGGGTCGCCCTTCCCGAGGAGGGAGCCTCCAGTTCTGAGGAGAGTTGTGAGTAGGGCCGTAGACTGTCCAATCTTTGCTTTTTCATGTTTGTTCTTGTCCTGGAGGCCATAACCGAACCCCGTCGAAAGACTCCTGTTCTTCGGCTTGGGGGTGGAAGTGTCCGGCTTGTAAAGGTAGTCGTCGGGAATGATGGCTTCGACTGCTTTGAGAAGGTCAAATAGGGGGATGGCAGTCGGGTCGTCATCGGCTTTAAGGGAATCTTCATAAGGGTCGAGAGGTGGTTGAGCAAAATTGACTCGATGCGGAGGGTGACGTGCTAAAGTGGAGGACGAATCAAGGTCATCTTCAGTGTTGGATAGAAGTTGCTGAAGGTCAGCTGAGGAATGGTTCGGACGGTGTTTCTTCGTTGTTGATTGACCAGGAGGTTGCTTCCTTTTGCGAGTTTCATTGTCTGAGGATGCTATCCTTTCTTGGACGTATGAAGCGGCCTTTGTAGGGGGTTTTTCCATTGACCCAGAAGGGCGGTTCTTGCAGGAAAATTCCCTGATGGAACGGTTCATGAGACGGTGAATTTCCTTCTTGAAAAAGGGTTCCACGTCGGACCAGGATGAGATGCAGATGATAAGTCGAGGGGTTGGGCATCATGTTGTTGTGGAATGAGAGATGCCGTGGGTGAAGGAGGTCTCTGAGCGCAAGTCAATGGAGAGGCCGAATGATCTTGGGTATATATTGAGGCTGTGCGGCGATGTGGCGACGGCAGGACTACGATGCTGGGATCCGGTGGTCGTGGGCTCGACGGTGAAGAATCCATAGTGTACCGGCAAATGATATGCGAACGATGGGTGAGTAGCGAACGATGAGCGAATGACGAACGAGTTGCGAAAGATGAACGGGCCGGGCGTATGACGAGCGGGTAGCGAACAACGAACGGGTAGCGAACGACGAACAGATGGCGAACGATGAACGGGTGGTTGAAAGACGAATGGGCAGCGAACAACGAATGGCACGGAATGGGAGTGGTTCAGCGGGCGGCGGCGAAGTTTAAGGGCAATGACTTGCAAACGAAGAACGGCGAACGGAGAACGGAGAATGGAAAGGAGAGCTTCTTCAGGCGACGTCTGCGACAAGGGTTTGAGGAAAAGAGATGTCTGCTACCAGGGGTGAGCTGTCTGCTTTTATAGGAGGGCTGCGCATGGTGACGCATGCACAGTGGGGTTGCGCACTGGAGGGGTCAGGAGAGCGAAAAACCTCAAGTCATAAAGAGCACTCAGGAACTGACTGCAAGTTAATTTACATGAAGTAAAAAATTTCTGCCGACGACTAGAAAAATTAGTTTGAACTGCCCTCCCCCACCCCCAAACTTCAAAATAGACTCTCCAGAATATGTGAACAAGAACTCTCTAAAAACCCGATACGACAGTGCTGTACCGTAAAATGCTTCAGCTTCCTGGACCCACTTGGGAGCTAACAGCACGCCCCCCCCCCCCCCCCCCCCCCTGGCTTTGTTCGGCCTCCTACCAAATGCTTTCCTGGCTGTGGCTACGGTGCCACTGCCTTGGGACATTAAACAAAAACATTTGTTGTCCATTTCACTCAAAAGTTAGATCCCTCAAACCAGTCCTCAACCTCTGTGTACAATCTTTGTCCACAATTTAAACGAAACCATATTTCACAAAGCAAGAGTCCACATCAGGAACCACCATTCCGACCATTCCACCCCACCCCCCCCCCCAAAAAAAAAATAACAAAAAAGGACAAAGCATACTCACACAGTACATTGAACCCTCGTAACCCGCCACTACTTACCAAGCTACTCAACTAATGCAATGCAGCTTTTGGGGCGAAACGTCTCCAAAAAAAAGTGCCCCCTGGTCACCAACTTCCCGACTGGCCTCTACATCCACCACCACCAGGCTACCTCTGGCTGCTGCGGTATAATATTGCAGTGTTCACACTGGACATTTCATGCTCACACAGCTACGAAAACATTAATCAACAGCAGCGATGTTTTTTACAGCTTTGAGCAACATTTTTTGCGTTATTTCAAAATTTACACTAAAACCACATAACGAACTATTTAACAAAATTGTTCACTGAATTTTCGGTGAAAAATCATTTTCCTTCGTCGGAGTGTTTACAGTTTTAGAAAAAGAACGATCACATCTCTCACACTAGGTCACGATGCTGACGATGGTCGAGTTACCATTGAGCTGTACAGCTCTCTGGATTGGAGAGAGCCACTTCTGGTTTAGCTTCTCTGTAAGCTCTGGATGTAGCAGTTTATCGATGTTGTAAGTCGCTGCTGTAAGATTCATGAGTGGCATATTTTTATGGACGAACTGTTTTATGGCTATGGATTCTCATGCTCTCAGGTGGCTATCTTGGCGGGAGTTGGATTTGAGTAGGATTGTAGATTAAAACAGTTCGTCCATAAAAATGTGCCACTCATGAATCTTACAGCAGCGACATACAACACCATCGATAAACTGCTACATCCAGAGCTTACATAGAAGCTAAACTGGAAGTGGCTCTCTCTCCAATCCAGAGAGCTGTACAGCGCAATGGTAACTCGACCATCGCCAGCATCGTGACCTAGTGTGAAAGATGTGAGCGTTCTTTTTCTAAACTGTAAACACTCCGACGAAGGTGAACGATTTTTCACCAAAAATTCAGTGAACAATTTTGTTAAATAGTTTATTTTGTGGTTTTAGTGGAAATTTTGAAATAATGTCCTTCAATAACCACTGCAATCGCCGCTTGCCGGTTTGTACGATTTTTTGCATGTAGAAATTTTAACCTATGCCATACTTTAAATAAATATTACGTTTTTTTTTTTTATTTATTTAATAATAACTCTCTTGGCAAGAGTTAGACATAGTTGCAGTTTCGAAAACATTTCAAACGTTTCAAACGTTTTGCCACAGGTAGGTGTACCGTGCTGCATCAGAGTTTGTGGAGCTATGAATTTAAATGCAAGATGATGTCTGAGGTGCACAATAAAGCGTGCACCTAGCAGGCATTAGGTAACAGGGTCCAATTAAGCAATGACTTACATACTCGATCATAAAGAATTGGGGTCTAATAGGGCGATGTCGGTAACGAAGCATTTTTGGATAGGTGTTGCATAGGACTTTTTGATTTGCATTTACCTCCTTAGAATGCCCTGGAAGTTTATCGGTTTTATTCTGAAACACCCTGTAGATCAGACAAACCGACTAAATAGTTGGCAAAACACAATATAAAACCAAATAACACTTCAGCAACACTCAAGAAATAAACCCACACTGTTCATACAAATTGAGATATCTGTTGTGATCAACATCGCCAAAGACTGCTTTCACATTAACACGCTCAACACACAGTCGATAATGAATTCCCACATAGCTACTGCATGCCGTAAGAATAAAGAAACCCATTTACTTTAGACGATGTGATCTTTATAACTTTTGAAAGAAAAGAGATTGGTAGTTTGGGGTTCGTCATTACTAGTACGGTATGGTCAGTAAGCCACCAATGATCGGTTTGGTAAGATTGTTTGGTATTCAGACTAATTTTTTTGGTAGACAGAATTGATAGCTATTGGTACAGCCTTACAAAGCAGTCAACATGCAATAAAATCCTTTTTAATCTTCGAAAATACCAGAATGAGCAAGTTTTCATACCTGTGTAAGAGATTGTAGACCTGGGTGTGTCGATAACCAGTCCAAACCTAACTTCCTCAGACATAGTACTTTTTCCACATTCTGTGAAAACTTGACATTGATAAGACCAGGCTGTTTTTGCCCCTTCAGGCTGCAAATTGGTAATCGAGTATTTTCTTTCAGTAGCTCCTGCAAGAAGAAGGGATTCAGGTAAATTTACTTTTGGTATTCCTAAAAATTTGTAAAACTCGGAACAAAGCCAAATTCTATCTAATGTTATCAATCTATACAGGGTGTAACAAAAATGTATGTCACAAATAAAGGGGTATGTCATAAACAACAAACTGATGAAAAACTTCCATATGAGCATGTATCCGGAAATGCCTCATTTTCGAGAAATTTCTCCCTTCGGAAATAAATGTGCACATCCAAGATCAAGGGCGAAAGGAGCATGACATGTAAATGCTTGGGCGACCTTTCCAGTTAAAGCAGTTGGAACCTAGTTTCAGTCAGACTAACTGTCGGTAGTGGGCAGAGAATGAGCCGCCCAGCCCCATCCCACCTGCACAGAAGCTCTTGGGCACCTCTGTAGTTGATGTGCTAAATTCTTTGCCAGAATTTTAATTTGGCAGAACACGCAGTCTCCGGTATTTCAAGGTATTGAATAGCCCACTACCTTGTAAATAAGGGAGGCTACGTGTTCTGCTAAATTCAAATTCTGGCAAAGAGCAAGAATGTGACCAGGATCCTAATTTAACCTCTGGAGTACCTGATGCTGACACTAGCACTGACGTCGAAAATTACCAAATACAACTACAAAAAGAGTGCTTTTTGTACAAACGAATGCTTGACCAGACGAATGGGAGTCTGACGGATGCCGCACTGCAAGAGAGGGGAAGAAGATCGGATGGAGATGGCCTACCCAGCTTCCGTAACGGATTATGGCATGGTCAGGTTAAGCTTGCAGCACAGGCAGACGAACGATCCAGGCGAATACTCCAAGAAGGATGAAAGCAAGGGACAAAGCGACCACAGCACAGGTCACTTGAGAACAAAAGATGATTTGCTTTCGTGGCAAGCTCCTTTTATGGAGGGTGTGAGCTTGCGCAGTTGGGTTACCAAACTAGCTGGACCAACGGAACTTAAAAAGTCAAGGATTTAAGAACATAATGCAAAAATTGACAGAAGATAAGAAACTAATTTTAGTGTCTAAGGCCATTAAAAAAAAGGAAGTTGGTTCTCTGGCATTTTTCTTGAAATCTGTGTGGGCGGGCGGAATTTTATTTTTCATTTTATTATTTTTCTGCCCTATTTTTCCTTACATTTTGGGTTAAATAAAGAACACTACCTCGTAATTCTGCTTACCACGTGTCCATAAAATTATTTAATGACTAGAATGGTAATTTTAAATTTTTATTTCTCACTAAGGACCATTTTTGATCTGTAACTGCCATTGTTGACATGTCGTTTTTTTTTATTTTCCTTCAAAAAATCTGTGCGGGTTTTTTTTTTTAATGGCTTAAAATTCCATTTATTTTAATTTTTTTTCTCCTGTACGTAGTTGTATGGATTGCTAAAAATCAAGCAATAAATAATTAGCTTGTTTTCGGCAAGTTTCGCTATCCTCAGGAAGAAATTTCACCATCTGGCTTGAGAATTAAAAATGTTTTCATGATCAAAATTGTGGACTTGTAAAATAGAAACCATTTTCCTGGATTTAAAGTAATATTTAGAATCCAAACCCAAACAGCCAATTTTCAAGTTTATTGATTGTAGATTTTTTCTTTCAATTCTTTACACAACTTCCTCTTAAACAAGCAAACGTGTTCAGACTATATCCATTTCAATTAGTTGGTATAATACAAAGTAAACTGCTGATTAATGATTGTGTGGTTTTATGGTGACAAATAGACAGTGGTTTTAACAATACAACTTTAAAATGGATTGTTCAGCTGGATTCTAATGTAGACCATTCGAAAGCTCTCGTTGAGCCAATGAATTTGGTATACTGCAATGTCAAAAGTGTTATGGCATTACTTGATAGTTACCCCCAGCAGAGTATTTGCAGTAGCAAGCCTTCACATTCTTGGAAGTGAAAACTTTCAGCATTGACAAAAGTGAAATGATGGTAAAGTCACAGTAATGGCATAGGAATATACAGGTCTCAGTAGTAGCTAGCACTAAATAAACTCTCTGGTGGTAACTATGCTCATTATTTATTGCAACCAGAGTTCACCATAACAAAATCTTGTTACCATTATGCAAACACACATCTTCAACACCTGACTGACTGGGCGATCAACACCTGACTGACATGACCACAATGATGTTGTCATGTGATACAATAGCGCGACACACTCACTAATGTACCGTCATCATACTGAAACCAGAGCATGAAATTCCCATTGGGCAACAAACAATAAAAAAAACAAAACAGGCAAAGTTATCGCATTTAGAGCAGAACATAGTTTCTGGAGAGTGGAAGTTAGCCAATCAGTGAAGAGTAGAATTCTATAATTGGCTCAGCTCAAATTTGTTGAGCATCGCACATTCCTAATATTGTGCTAACTATCTGGCCACTCTGTCCTTTGTGATGTCCGCAGCACAGCATAGTGAGGAAAATGTAACGTTGCTGCTTTAAATTGTTACGTCCGATTTACCTTTTAGCTCTTTCTTGTCTTTGTACCACTTATACCTCATAGGATGCCTGCAAACTGCAGACACTTGTAGTGTGAAAGAAGATCCAACAGACAACCTTGGCGATGGAGCAATAGGTTGCAGTTTAATATGAGGGTACTCAGGTAAACCTAAAAGACAAAAGTTTACAATTTCCCGTAATGATAAAATTGGCGAGGATAACAAATAAAATCATTTGAATTTAACAAAACAAAGCCTACATTAATGACTGGCTTCATGAGAACGCAAGACACCCCATCTAAGACAGAAAGAAACAACAACTGCCCCAACTGGAATTCAAACCCAGGACTTTCCGCTGATTTGGGCGGTCGTTCTAACCACTGCACTACCGGGGCAGATCCTGGCAACAGGTCCCAGCCAAGCTTAGTAGCTGCTTTAGTTTTTCACAATGGTGACCTAAAGGTCACAAAACTATACATATATGGAGGGAAAGCAACTCTGTTTGTTGGCCTCCACACTCGAAATAATGCAAGTGATAAATAAAGAATAAGTAACAAGGTAAAGGGTAAATGAAGCACACAGTCTGCATTAATGACATGTCTTGTGAGAATACAAGATACACTAATTTGAAAAATAAAGAAAAGACAACTACCCTGGCTGGGACCCAAACCCAGGACCTACCGCTGAGTATATTGGGCTGATCCAGGCAACAGGCTCCAGCCGAACTTAGTATTGGTAAGTCTATCTCAGTGGTGACGTAAAAGTCACAAACATACAAAAAGAGGGAAAACAACTCTGCTTCTTGGCATCCACATTAGAAATAATACAAGCAATAAATACAAACTATATTACAAGGTAAAGGGTAAAAAGAAGCAAACAGTCTGCATTGCTGAGTGGCCTAGTGACAGAACACTAATTTGAGAAAGAAAGACAACTACCCAAACTGGACTCGAACCCAGGACTTCCCACTGAATGGGTCACACAGTCTAACCGCTACGCTACCAGGTCGGATCCTGGCTACAGGATCCAGCCAAGCTTAGTAGCTGTTCAGTCTAAGGTTGCATACATAATTAAACAAGGAGGGAAAGCAACGCTGTTTCTTGGCCTCCACATTAGAAATAATACAAGCAATGAATAAAAAATAAATCACAAGGCAAAGAGAAACGAAGCAAACAGTCTGCATTAATGACTAGCCTTGTGAGAATACACGATACACTAATCCGTGATTTATAGTGATTATTTATTTAAGAATAAAGAATAAATTTTGATTAAAAATAAATTGCTATTTATTCTTTATTTATTGCTTGCATTATTTCTAGTACGGAGGCCAAGATGAGGAGTTGCTTTCCCTACGTGTATATGTTTATGATCTTTAGGTCATCACTGAGAAATACTTCAGTTATAGAGCTCGGCTGAGCCTAAAGCAGGATCTTCCCCAGTTGCACAGTGGTTAGACCACCCAGCCTAGTCAACGAGAAGACCTGGGTTCGAGTCCCAGTGTCAATCTTATAATATCCACTACTCTGCAAATTTTTTATATTCCATCAACAATTATCTTCATCAGGCATGTTTGACGACTTAGGTTCCCGGCTCACATTTTGTCTCTCGTCCTTTGAATAAGAAATATTCAAGGGACGACAGACACAATGTGAGCCAGGAACTTTGAACTTCGTCAAATACGCCTAATGAAGATAATTGTTGATGGGAATATAGCAAATTGCAGAATAGTGGAGATTCTGGACATAATGAGATTGACACTGGAACTTGAACCCAGGACTTCCCGCTGACTATGCTGGTTGCTCTAACCCCTGTGCAACTGGGGTGGATCCAGCTACAGACGCCCACAACCCTGAAAGGCCATACCCACGGCAGCTCTGTAACCCTTAATTTCCGAAATAGAAATACTCGAGGCAAAAAATTGTCAACAAAATCTCTACTACGTGTTATAGAGAGGGAGAGAGAAATTTGACCCCCTGTTGCTGATATTGAGTCCCTTTTCCCCATTTAGATTCTCAACCTGCCAAGGTACTAAACCTCTGTGGGGTGGCAATGTGACGGGCTAGCTACTCTGAATATCTATTGGCCTCTCTGAGCTTCCAGACAATAACATCCACGCGTGTAACTTCAGCGTCGCCAACTCGCGATGTTGTGTCTTGGACCATAAATGTCTGGCAAGAACTTCCCACAGGACGGGCTTCTGAGGTAATCCACAAGAGGGCTCAACAACGTGGGAAACCACGGTTGTGCTGGCGGGAGAAACTAAAATGAACAACCCGGTTCCATTAACATCTTCGCCAACACTC
This sequence comes from Lithobius niger, assembly GCA_023313725.1. Taxonomy (NCBI): domain Eukaryota; kingdom Metazoa; phylum Arthropoda; class Chilopoda; order Lithobiomorpha; family Lithobiidae; genus Lithobius; species Lithobius niger. The sequence continues at coordinate 27,329 of JAHWFP010249813.1, forward strand.
TGTATAGGAGAGTGAACGGGGGAAAGATGTACGCCCACATCCCCGTGTAATACAAGGCAAAGGGATTGACTGCCCAAGCACGATTGTTTTAGACAGTCATGTTGCAGGCGGGTTAAGTTCGTTGAGACAAGGCATCTGCCCACACATTCAGTCTCCTCTGAATATGTAAGCAAACACTGTGATATTGTCTGACTGAATTCGTCCGAGACCACCTTGGACTGTAAACTCGGTGAAAAATACAAAATAGCTTGCAACTGCAGCAAATTTAAGTGGTGAACGCGTTCACTGGGGTCCAAAATCCCGAGTTAGATTGATCGCCAAAATGAGCTCCATGCACTTGAAGGAAAACATCCGTGAAAATGTGAGCGCCCGGAAGTGGGTCCCTCAATGGAACACCTGCTTTGAATTCTCTCTGCATTCATCCACCAAAGTCCCATTTTGCGTGGGAATCCGTGAACAGAAATCAACTCACCGTAATCTCCCTTTGAAGGGACCACCAACGACTGAGAAACCATCGCCACGTCCCAGCAAGAACAAGTGGAGCCACCAACTCTAATGTGCCCAATGAGGAAAGTTTGTACCGACACCTGACTTTCCGCGAGTGACACCGTCATCCGTTCCTGAATTGACATTGACAACATCCGAGTCTGAGTTGGTCTCATCGTGGCGTCTGATAGACCAAACTTCACTCCCAGGAATTTTGAAATCCTGAGCTGGCCTCAAGCGAAACTTCAAGGAATTTATGCCGAAGCCCAGACTGTGTAACAGTTGGACAACATTGGCTACCTGAGTCAAAATATACTGAATTATACGATAGCGAAGTAGCCAAACAAAGTAGGCATGCAGCAACCAAGTCTTCATGTGCCAAAAGGCCACAATGGATTTTGTCAACTTAGTGAACAACCACGGGACCAATGACTTGGCCGAACGGAAGAACCTGGAACTGCCAAGCTTCCCCATTGTGAATCAGCTGTAGGTACCAGCACAGCTCATAGTCAGTACCAATTCCATTTTGATACGTGGAGGATCGATGTACTGATTCAAAGATTTTAAGTGGAAGAACGGCCTCCAGCCACTCATCTTTTTCGGAACTACAAAAATACAACTCCAAAATCCAAGAAAAGGTTTGAACACTTGCTAGATAGCATTGTTTGCTACTAAGGCATTGAATTCCGAATGCAGTATTTCCATATGCCTGCGTGGGAGAAACACACTCTGAAGTGGGACGGAAGACAGAGGAGGTGGTTTGTGAAACAGAATCGCAAACCCCTCTCTCTCTCTCACCACGGACAATTAAAATTCACTCATCTTTCGTCACACTTTTCCAGCTGTCTATATGATCATATCAAAAACCAAAACTGGTAAAAGG
>JAHWFP010249813.1:29097-60299 GCA_023313725.1 Lithobius niger
AATTTGTTGTATTTAGTTAGTTTTGGTGTGTTGATATGACTCCTTTGAAGGGCCGAACCACTCTCAACTTGGTGGCCTCTTCACCAGTTTTTGGCCTTGTTTATTTTGCTTTGTTTGTTTGTTTGTTTTCCAGCTGTCTATATGATCTGACAGTCGTCCTCGTACTGGTGAATCGTGACACAACACAGGAACTACTATGGTTGGAGACGCTTTTTTTCCAGGGCTGCTGTTTCTTAGGAAATGAGCCCGACGAGGTTGTAATCTGAATCGCTCACAGTGATCGCGAGTTCTACCCCGACCATGACCACCAAAGCCACCTCTTCTTCCAGCACGTTGAAAGTGAATGTTGTTCACAACCCGCCACTTATAACCATGTTGTTAAGTACGTTTATGGATCTTTGCTTGGCTCGCTGCAGAGCTGATCCTCTCGGCCAAGAGGATTGAGCCAACGTTGGAAGAAAATCACATTCCTTCATCTCTTCTCATTCAATAGGTTCAACCTTATTAATGAGATATTTAGCCAAGAGTGGCTGGGTGCGAAGATAGGTCTTCCACTTATTATTTAAGCCAGAGGATAACAAAAGTGAATTGCGCTTGAATCTTAGCGACCGCTACGCAACATTTTCTAGGAGCCCTTTGGTAACTTCAGGACCACCGATATCTCTCAGCTGGACCTCTGCTGCCACCACAAACATATCTGCGTAGGGTTGAGCACGCAAAGCGGCATTCAAAGGTTCCTGCATCAGAAATAAATCAAGGTTCAGAAAGGATACCAATTTTGTCTGGAGGAAGGCTGAATTAGGGTCCAGAGGAGCGGCTGCTGTAAAAAAATAGAATCGTTGAGCAATCTTAAATTTTTCACTACATGGCAAATCCTTAGATGAGTTTAAGAAAACGAAAGGACATCTGCCATCAATGTCAGGTAACACCCCATCAGCCACTTAATCACGATCTAAAACTGAACAGTTAACCTCATAGCACCACCAGCAGTTATCACCACTGTGATACCCACCCAGGTGAAGGGAAATAACCGGGGTTGGAACAGCCCGAGAAGCAGCCGGATCAACACAAAAACTTTCAATATTGATTCCATCTTCACCAACACCACCTTGTTTACATAGTGGGGGAGGTGGGCATATTTCAGGACCAAAGATATTTCCTTAACCAAATCTCTCACGTTTGATCAATGTCTTCTTCCTCGTCACCAGATGCCCCGTGATCGACACCATCAATTTCTCATATCAGTTCTGAGACTAACGTCAACCAGATCATTTGGAAAAGTCGATAAATTAGCACAGTCAGCATTAACCTGCTTACTCCAATCGGAATTGGGTTGTCCATTTCTTACCGTGTCACTCTTAGGTGACGGTAGAAGGACTTCTGCATTTGCTGTTGCATCCAATGTTGGGTCATTCAAAGGTACCCGTGACGGGGCGGTAAGAGTAGACTAACCCACATTCTGCTTTACAACATGTCGCTCCAACTGTGGACAGCACGAAAGACTCTTTAAATGAAACTGTGAATGGGAGTCGAATTCGTTTACATTTTTGGGAAAGACTACTGCGTTCGTTACAGTCCCTATATCACCAATGTACATACTTACATGAAAGCCTACTTTCATATAGTGACCAGCAACGAAATGCGAAGAATGTCTAGCATGACCACAACACCCTCTTTCCCTGAGAAAATGAGATGTGACTACTGGAATATTATTGAGATCCACTTCAATAGCTTCTTTTATTATGAAAATATTTACTATGTTTATCACAACGGTCATAATTAGACCTTCGACTATGGGGTACATGTATGACTGCAAGTCCTAGCACGAGTCCTATAAGGCAGCCAAGAAGGATTTCATGTAAGACTGCGTGTTCTGCTTCTAGCACTACTACTTAACTCACAACTCATGAAAACGTTCCCAAAAAAATGTATAACCATGCCCCATACAGATTATCTGTTATGAGATATGTGGTTGCTTGTACAATCATCCTGCCTCAAATCATGCGCACCGACTTTTGACCCAGTCTAACTTGCCACATCGCATCTAATAGAAAAGAAGATATGAATTCACCCCATTACTTCAGCATCAGACTTACGACAAACAGGTTTGCCAATAACACCATCACTATAGTTTTATTCGGTACATGGCACTAACCGGAAGTTGCTTTAAATTCAGCGCACCTTGCTTGACTACGAGAGTCGCATGATTTTACAACATCGCTATTATTGGAGCGAAGCAAAGCCGAAGGCCGTGTGGAGCTGCGTTTAAGAATACTCAAATGCGACCTTTGTCACCGCATCACAAAATAACCAATGCATCAATTAAAACCATATTTTGGACATTGATAGTGGTGCACTTAGAGATGGTTTGTAAAAAAAAAAATCCCGAATCGGACATGTGGTTGAGGAGTAATGAAGGTGGACAAAATAGGCCAAAAGCCAAGATGCCAAACAACAACGAGGTCATAGTTTTTCATGCAAAGTTTATTTTGGCTGGTCAAAGTTTCTTTCTTTCTGATTAGTTTTCCCAATCAAACCATGATGTCATGAGCTGTTTTCAGATAATTGGTAATAAACCAAATTGAAGGTATTTTACCTCTCGTTGACTGATTTTGACGTTCGAATACGCCATTTTGAAGGTTTTTTGGCAGTATTTGTCATGCATGTTGCGGGAAAAAGTGCGGGAAGCATTTTAGCTGTGGATGCGGATTATTATCCAAAATCTGTGTCATTCTGCGAGAGTTGAGGAAATCTGTGAGACTTTCATTTTTCTGCGAAAAATCGCAGAAATCTAGACTCCCTGGATATAACTACTTCCAAAGGCCGAACCTTTTATGAAACTGCGCGGCTTCCTTTTTGGTTTTAGGTGGATTACGACGACGTCACATGCTCATTTCACGGAATGTTTGAGCATTCTGAATTTAAAAAGAAATGTTTGGAAGAGGAAAGCTGGGAAGCTGGAAGCCCAGCCAAACAGTAAAGAAAGTGGAACCTGCTCCATTATGTCGACAGTGGAAGTGATGGTTCACGATTTGTTTATTTGTTGGTTTTAATTAATGTATCACGCAATAATGACTAAAGTGGTCAACGACTAGTAGTCATCGTGGTTGAGCAGTGAGAGAGACCTCAGTCTGGTTGCTGGAGGTTTGCGGATCTGGTCAGGACTGCTGGCCAGGGTAGCGCGAGAGGCTACCATGCTCCTTCTGCGGCTATGGGAACTATTCTGGCCAATTTTGTACAATCTTTCGGCCCCAACGACGATAGGAGATTTCCCGGTTCAAATCCTGGGATTGGCTCCTCCGCCTACCAGGTATTTTTTCTCTCAAAAAGTCTGGTAATGTTCAAAATTGAGCCGGTTCTGCCAAATAAGCATTTTCAGCGAAAAAATGAACCATCTTCTACTTTGAATGTTCGAAATCAATCGATCACAATTTTAACGCTCAAATTCAAAAACAAAAATACTCTCAGTACGGTATTTTGCGAATTTTCGATAGACCTAATAGTCTGAGTGGTGTTAATTTCGGTCTCTCCTATCTTCTTCAGGCTTCCTTTCTTGTGCTTGCTTCTGTTTTACATTGTCATGAGTGCCAGTGTTTTTGAAAATGCGTGGAAACCGTTGCCCACTGTACATCTCGCGTGTCGTCTGCTTAACGCTCGCACGATCCCATTTTCAGAAAGGAAGCCTGAAGAAGATAGGAGCGACCGAAATTAACACCATTCGGACTATTAGGCTTATCGAAAATTCACAAAATGCCGTACTGAGAGTATTTTTGTTTTTTAATTTGAGCGTTAAAATTGTGATCGACAAATAAGCATTAAATTGCTTTGGCTGACTTAAGGTAAATAAAGTTTAAAACATAAATTAAAACCTGATTTTGCACATTGATAGCGGTACACCCAGAGATGGTTTGTAAAAAAAAATATTTAAATAGTATTTGTGTTCTGAAATTGTGCGTGATAGGTTCCTAGAACTTCCAAAATTAAAATGAACTTTCAGAGTAATAATCGCTACCGTATTTTCAATCATTCTGCCACATTAACACAGAAAGATTCCTGCGAAAGGGGTTCCCCCCTCACACCTTTCGCCTTTGTGAGATGAAATCAAAACAGACCGCAAACTATGGTCTGATCTACTGTTAGGCTTACCTATGCTTTAAAAATTTCTATGCAAAAGCCAAAATAGAAATTTTCCCCCAAAAAGAAACAGAAAAAGACAACAAACTATGCGCGGGTACTTCTCACAACACCCTTTACTCACATAGAAACAACACTTCCTGAAACAAAATCTTCAATTTTACATAAGTGAAAAGTAAAAAACACCGGCCAGCAAGTGAACTGGTGACAATTTCCAAGCTAACATCAAAAGTAATATTTTATTTTCTACTTTCGGTCTAGATCTATTATTTCTGAAGTTTTATCTGTTATTTTGTACGAGTGGTTTCCCATATTACAGCTGAACACTAAAACCTCTTAGCATTATTAAAAAAAACTCCTTTTCTAAAGGATTGACAACTAAAAAAAACATTAGTCTAAACTAAATCAACTATCAACGTTAATCAAAATTTGTTTCCAATCCCATTCCATTCACTCTTTGAAAAATGAAAATAAAAATTGGTATGTTGTAGTGTCGACGAATCAAGTTTTTAAATAATTTCAGTCTCGACCAACCGACCACAATAACCAAAGCTCATGTTGTTTCAACTAATGACTTGCTGCAACAACTGGCACCTAATTTCATCTCTACAGCTATATAATAAATATAAATAAAATTTAAGTTTCTGTTAACTTAACTGTTTGATTGAGCATTGTGATCTTCCAACACGTGTACTTCTGTTGTATTGGAGAATTTCTCTGATATGTTGTCGTCATACTGATTGTACACTTTGCATCTGTACATTCCAGAGTCATCCAACCTACAATAATGAAACAACTATTCACCGAAATATGCAAATACAGTTTACCACCACTATTCAAACACTGCAAAACTACCACACTGGCCTGAATACAAGACAATATTTTTTCCCGATTAGTTTCTTTAAAACTGAAGCATGGTCTCACACTTGCATCCAAATCCAAAACCCGTCCAACTTTGGCCAATATTGGTGCTTTTAAATACACCAATTGAATCCTCACTTTTTTATCCCCAGAACAAACCACTGGCACACTGCAATAACGAATTACTAACAAAAATTAAAAGACACTGAAAAATGGAGTTACGAAGGCATCCGAAAACTTTAAAAAAACGGAAATTTTAACACTGATTAAAATTAATTTTTACTATCCTAAAATACTTACCCCCAGTATGTGCCAAATCGTCTCGATTATGCTTTTCTTACCCAACTTTTTAAGCCCCTTTACAAATTTAAAACCAGCAATGCAATGAGGTTAAGAGTTTCTGCCGGTGGCTTTTAATAAAGCAACGCCAGCCATCTTTAAATCACTTTGTTTCCAGCCGGTTTCAATCAGAAACTGTGGGTTCTGCGAAGGGAAGGCTGAGTGCGTCTACTGGCGGTAAGTATTTTAGGATAAAATTTTTGTTTCTTACTATCTGCAAATACTAACCTCCAGTATGTGCTGAATTTGTCCAATTGGTCGGTGGGACAGCACGAACCTGGCTAACTCATTTGCATTGCTCCACATAATTATATTTTACACAGACAAGAGACCCACCTTTTCCATTTCCTGGGGTGATATAATTGCTAAAACTTTTTCCTACGACATCGGAATCCCTTTTTGAACTTAGCGTTCGCGCTCGCAGCTGGCACAGCCTCCCATATTTGTTGGCCCGTTGTTGTTCCAACAATTGGACAGCAGCTCGTTAAATTCTTCTCCCAGGAGAAAACGGATTCCCGGGTTTGAGGGGCCTTGTGTGTGCATGAGTGTTGCGTTATTTCTCACGTGCTGTTGGATTGCCAGTGATTCCAGTCCACGAAGGTGTCTATCGAAAGGAACATTAGATTTAAGCAATGTGGTAGTTCTTTCCCATACGATTTTATGTTTGTCTCCATGTGGTGGGTGGCGATGCTGTTTTCATTTGCTTCATTACGTGTGTCATCCATATGCTGTTTAACCCTCCTGCGGACTATCTTTCTCGTCTCACCAATGTAAACCGCATTGCACCCATCACATGGAACTTGATAAACACCCTCCCTAGTATTCCAAATCTTGGAGAGAACATCATTTTGGCTTGCTTTTCCTCCCATACTCGCTTTTCTTCTTTTCTTCAGTAGCTCATCTTTTAGACTGCTTCCATTCCTGAGGTAGGTAGGCGTTAAATCCTTTTTCTTTCAAAATTTTCGTTATTTTCTCATCCGTTCCTTTGAGATAACAGTCCTACTCTCTTCCTTTCACCTCACTTTCTCTTGGTGCTGCCAAATCCTTCCTGTCGTGTCAGGTTTTCACCGCTTGCTTTATCATTTTGGACAGGAGCCCCGGTGGGTATCTGAGCTGAATGAATCTTCCTTTGGTGTCATACAGGTGTGGGTGTGCTATTTCGATGTTAGATGAGTGTCGTACTATTCGGTGAAATTCATTCTGTGCCATTGCCTTTAATTGCCCCCATGGGTGGCCCAATGTGAATGGAATTCCACGATTGGTCGCCATCTCCTTCCTGAAAGGCTGATAGACAAGAGGACCACCCCTTTCTCTCGTGATCTTCACATCCAGAAACGAGAGGGAACCCTTTTCTTCTCTTCCACGGTGAAAACCAGATCCTCATGCTAGGTGTTGACTTTTTGTTTAATCTTCCCCAGCTCACTCCTTTTTACCACCGCAAGCACATCATCCACGAAGCGCTGGCGTTAATCTACTTATGACGGCATTAAAAGACGGCTATGCCGATGAATTCCCCGAAGTTGCAGATGTGCGCAATGAACTGTTTCTATCTCTAAAGAAACGCTTTCGAGAAATAGAATCCCATGAAGCAAAATCCAAGACTGTGAATAACTTCCGCGAAATCGAGGCTATCAAACTCGGAAACTATCATACTGTTTTCAACCCTCTCCAAGGCCAAACTAGAGGGATCATTAGTTTCATTCACCACAGCGTGGACTACAACCTTGTGGTGGCCCCAAAGAAATTTGATGATCTCCTCCTTATTGAAACTGGGACCCCTGGGCACCATGTCTCCGCCATTGCCTGCCTTTATAGGTCACCAAACAGTTCTATCGACAACAATAATTCCTTCATTAATGCCATTAAATCCTTATTTGATAAGTATGGTGATAGTATTATCCTTGTAGGCGATTTCAACCTGCCAAACCTCAAATGGACCGAACAGGAAGACCAGCACCTCACTGCTGTTGAGGTCGCCTTCATTGACGCCTACACCAGTAGAAATCTCACACAGCATGTGTCCATGAACCCACCAGGTTACGTCACGGACGAACGCCAAATATCTTGGATCTTCTACGTACCACACGTACGTCCAGTGCCATTTGCGACGTTGCCCTTTCCCATCCTCTTGGGAACAGTGACCATGCACGTACACTTATTTGGATTTCCGGTGAACAGGTACCAACCCCAACCAGGACACGGTTGAACATTCATCGAGCTGATTTCAGCAATATTAGGAGAGCAGTGGCAGAGGCTAATCTAACTGATGCCATGGCTACCCTAAACACGAAAGATGCTTGGACCCTTCTGCACCACACCATCAATCCATCCACTCTCGATTTTTCTCCTACTGTCAAGCAGAGAGGAAGGAATAAGAGCCGCCACCCCTGGGTTACCAAAACTGTTAGAGATGCCCTTAATCAGAAGAAAAAAAGCTGGGACTCCTACACTGAGACCCGCTGCATCGCTGATTACGAACACTACAAGGTGACATGCAACACTGCCACTGCTCTTATCCGGAAGTCTCGTACTGTGTTTGAGCAAGAACTTGCTAGCGCTGCATCTTCCAATCCAAAGAAATTCTGGGACTACGTCAACAGGAGAAAGCCCCGTCATGTCGCTGTGGGTCCCCTGAAAAACACTCATGGTGACATTGTCTCTGATCCTTTAGCAAAGGCAAACGAACTGAACCTTTACGTTGGGTCTGTCTTCAAAAGTACCAGTCCTGCGAACAAACCTGCTCTTGGCACCGTTCAAAAAGTAGCAAACACCCTCAGTGTGGTCAATTTTGATACCTCTGACATCCTCAAATTGCTGCAGTCTCTTAACATACATTCTGCGCCGGGACCAGACAACCTCCATCCTCTGACCCTTAAAGAACTCGGCCCAACTATTAGTCCTGCCTTAGCGCAACTTTTTACCAAGTCCATGACTGAAGGCACTGTCCCTACGGCCTAGAAACTTGCGCACGTCACACCTATCCACAAAGGTGGATCTAGATCATCTGCGAAGTACTACCGCCCGATCAGTCTTACCAGTATTCCCTGCAAAATCATGGAAAAGATTGTTTTTAACACCATGTTAAACTTTGCAATCGAAAACAACATCATCCATCAAAATCAGTACGGCGGTCTCCCCGGCAGATCAACAACACACAATCTTATCCACTTCCTCGATAAAATTACCGAATGGCTCGACAATAAACTTCAAGCTGATGCAGCCTATTTTGACCTTGCCAAGGCATTTGACACCTTGCCGCATGTCACACTTCTGGACGTCCTTCGTGATGCTGGTTTTTCAGGTGCACTTCTTGCGTGGCTCTCTGCTTTCCTCTCTGAAAGACACCAGAGATGTAGTGTGGAGGGGTTTCTCTCTGCCGAAGTTAAAGTACACAGTGGAGTCCCACAGGGCAGTGTGCTTGGCCCACTCCTCTTCATTCTTTTTATGAACACCTTGTTTGTACATCTCGACAAAGATAACTGTGTTTTCCTTGACGATACTAAAATCTTTGCTATCTCTGATGACCCAGTTAATACGGCTGAACTACAGGCCAATATTTCCAGCATGGTGTCCTGGACTCAATCCATGAACATGGACCTAAATGAAGACAAGTGTGGCGTTGTGAAGTTTGGCATTCAGCACCACAAGGCAAACTATTACTTGGGACCTGGAATTACCCTCCCAGAAAGGGAACTTCAACGGGACCTGGGAGTGATCAGTGATCGCGACTTGAAGTTCTCTGCTCACATTCAAATGGTGATTGCAAAGGCTTACGGGGCCCTTGCCATCATTGCTTTTACTTTACCGCAGTAAGGTACGCAGTATCTTGGAGTATGCGGGCCAGGCCTGTTGGGTCCGCCTCGAAGAAGACCGTGATAAGTTGGAACGTGTCCAGAGACGTGCCACAAAGATTGTCACGGGGCTCAAGAACACCTCTTACTCAAAACGTCTTGCAGCTCTCAAGCTTCCAACTCTTGAATATCGACGAGTGAGAGGGGACCTCATTATGACATTCAAGACACTTGCTGGCAAAGATCAAGCCTCAGTTGACTGGTTTACACTCTCCTCTAATCCGGTGACCCGCAACCACGGTGCCAAACTTTTTAAACACCGATGCAACACCACCCTTCGTCAGCACACTTTTTCCTTTCGTGTGTTGAACACTTGGAATAAGCTTCCACCATACGTTGTCAGTGCAACCTCTGTTCTGCAATTCAAGCAGCGCCTTGACACAGTGCTCCCAAATTTTATCAGCCCCTATTGTTACAAGAACTGGTAACTTTGTGGCTCACTCGGTGCCAAAAGCATTTTGTGCTTCCTGCCGAGAATCTTTCAATTTCAATTTCAATTATTCAATGGCCACAATATTGGATCCACGATTCAAAGTAAATGGATATGAAACAAATTTCAAGGCATCTATGGCAAAAAATCTTGTGGCAGAAAAATTGAAGGAAGTAGTTGTCTTGGCTCCTTCAACTCAAGCAGATCCAAACCAAAGTTCGCAAGCTCATCAGAAGGAAAAGAAAAAAAAGTTTGTGGAACAATGGGAAAAAAATTAAAAACAAAATCCTGCCCAAGCTCAACCAGTTATTGCCTCATCAAATGAACTCAACATTTACTTGTCTCTGCCAACTGTGATCTTGAAGACAATATATTTGATTGGTGGAAAAAACATACTCTTCAGTTTCCCAGCCTACAAACTCTCGCCAGACAAGTATTACGTATTCCACCTACGTTAGCAGACAGCGAGAGACTTTTTAGCTGTACAGGTAACATTGTTTCACTGACAAGATGTTCACTAAATCCGGCAAATGTTAAGATGATTGCTTTTGTTTAAAAAACCAAATTCCTGATGTAGGCTAGGGCCAACACAGCCTATTGTAAAACAGCGCAATGTCATGTTTTACAAATACTTTTTGTTTGTTTGTGCAGCACCTTTTTATATATTTCACTTGTAGCAGGAGCCTATAGAAAACAACTAGGAGCGTGTGTGACTGGTCTATGTTAGGAGAGCTTAATTTAGTACGATGTGCTAACGCCAGAAAGAGCAACAATATTGCACCTGCGCCAAGTTGTCTAAAATGGAAACAAAAACTTAGCACGCGAAGCAGACGTGTGCTACGAAAGCAACGCTCTATTTTATTGTTGGCTAGAGCAAGTTACGAACAACTGATTGTCCGTTTGTTTAGTTTTTGATTATTACTTTGGTATTTTTTCCATGTTAAACACTTATTGTTTAAATACAAAGGAGCGAAACTAAGCCTTGAGAACGTGATGCACACCTCTAATCATCTCGTGCAGGTGGCGACCTCTGCTAACAAATTTGTACACCACTGTAGCCCATCCTGACTTAACACTGTAGTGGAAGTTACAGAGACACCTAGTTGTTTTCTATAAGCTCCTACTTGTAGTAGTAATAAACGATAGACCAGTAAACATTTTTCATACTACAGTACTTGTATCGTTAGGCAACAAACGATAATATCACATTTTTCATAATGCTTGTATCGGTAATGAACGATATATCAGTAAACATTTTTCATAAGTTTGTATTCTTTTTTTCTTGGTAGTTGAATTTCTAAAATAAATAAGTAGGCCTATATTAGTTATTGAACCTTTAAATTCTACAAAAAAAAAAATAGGCCTAGGCTATCCAATATTATAAATTCTACAAAAAAAATAAGCCTAGGCTATCCAATAAAAACACCTATTTAAAAAATGTATATAAATAAGTCTGCCTATATATTCTTGCTATTAGTAATAACTAATAGTAAATGGCCTAGTTATTGGTAATAGGCTAGCCTACGCCTATTTTTTTTTTAAATAGCAATTTTTGGAACCGGTTCGGTTTGACAGGACCATAATATGTCCGGTCCGGGTTCGGTTCGGTCCGGCAAAAGGCCGGTTCGGTGCAGCCCTAACTACAACACTCTGATGCCTCCGTGCTGCTATCAATTCCAGAGGTAAGAATGTGGAAACGCTTCGTGGATGATGTGCTTGCGGTAGTAAAAAGAAGTGAGCTGGAGAAGATTAAAGAAAAAGTCAACACCAGGCATGAGGATCTGGTTTTCACCGTGGAAGAGGAAGTGAAGGGGTCCCTCTCGTTTCTGGATGGAAGATTACGAGAGAAAGGGGGGGTCATCTTGTCTATCAGCCCTTCAGGAAGGACATGGCGACCAATCGTGGAATTCCATTCACGTCGGGCCACCCAAGGGGGCAATTAAAGGCAATGGCACAGAATGAATTTCACCGAATAGTACGACACTCATCCAATATCGAAATAGCACAGCCATACCTGAATGACACCAAAGGAAGATTCATTCAGCTTGGATACCCACCGGGGCTCCTGTCCAAAATGATAAAGAAAGCGGTGAAAACCCTACACGAAAGGAAGGATTTGGCAGCACCAAGAGAAAGTGAAGGTAAAAGGAAAAGAGTAGGACTGACATATCTCAAAGGAACGAGTGAGAAAATAACAAAGATTTTGAAAGAAAAAGGATTTAACACCTACCTCAGGAATGGAAGCAATCTAAAAGATGAGCTACTGAAGAAAAAAAGAAAAGCGAGTAGAGGAGAAAAAGCAGGCCAAAGTGATGTTCTCTCCAAGATTCGGAATGCTAGGGAGGGTGTTTATCGAGTTCCATGTGATGGGTGTGATGCGGTTTACATTGGTGAGACGAGAAAGGGAGTCTGCACGAAGGTTAAACAGCATATGGATGCCACACGTAATGAAGTAAATGAAAATAGCATCGCCATCCACACATGGAGACAAAGCATAAAATCGGATGGGAAAGCACTACCACGTTGCTTAAGTCTAATGTTCCTTTCGATAGACACCTTCGTGGACTGGAATCCCTGGCAATCCAACAGCACGTGAGAAATAATGCAACACTCATGAACACACAAGGTCCCTCAAACCCGGGAATCCGTTTTCTCCTGAAAGAAGAATTTTACGAGCTGCTGTCCAATTTTTGGAACAACAAAGTGCCCAACAAATACGGGAGCCGCGCTAGCTGCGAGCGCGATCGCTAAGTTCAAAAAGGGATTCCTATGTCGTAGAAAAAAGTTTTTGCAATCATAGTGCCCGATGAAGACAGACGTATGGCCAGACTGTCGAAAATTTGCAGAATACTGGTATAGTATTTGTGTTCTGAAATTGTGTGTAATAGTTTCCTGAACTTTCGAAATTTTAAAATGAACTTTCAGAGTAATAGTCACTAACGTACCCGTAGATAGTGGGTGATAAAAGCGTTTCGGTCGTTCCGAGAGCAGGAGGCCACAACTTCATCCAGGCCACAACTTCACCCAATAAGCCCAAGAGGCTGCGAGCGTCCTGAGCTCATGAGCTCGTACATCTTTTGGTAGGTACAGGTGGTTAGGTCCCAACTCATAGGCACGCCGGATCACCTGCCAGATCCATCTTCCAATCTTAGCCGGGGTCATGGGGATTGGCAGGAGCTTGCCAGACTCCGTGTCCACTTTAAGGAAAAGAGAGGTAGGCAGAACCTTCCTTTCTCTTGACTTCGGTCTTGGACAACTATTCTAGCCAAATATAAACGGAGAGCTCTGATGGGGCACCGAGTCTTTTCCGTCCCCTCTGGATCTATAACACCAGCTAAAGTCTTGATCACCAGTGGCTTCGGAGCTACATCCGGGTTGAGGTTCTTGGCTCGGAACTCTGCCGGAAAAGTCAGTGTGACTGTTGACCAGTCCCTTACGAACCTGACGTGATTGTCTTCCTTAGACACTGCAGCCAGCTCACACTGTCTTGCTGCAGAGGCCACGGCTAACGGGAAAACAGTCTTCTGTGATAGATGCGATAAAGTAGCCGCCTTGAGTGGTTCGAATGGTGGATTCTCCAAACTTGATAGAGCAGGGGGTAAGTTCCACTTCGAGAAGAGATACTTGGTCCTCTGCCTGGCATTCTTGAAATCACGGATCAGACGTGACAAAATTTTGCTGGAGACCACCTTGCTGTCCCCCAAGCAAGAAAGGACAGAGTTGATGGCGGATTTGTACCCTTTGATGGCATCTGGCGAGATTCCCTTGGAGGACAGGCCTTCCAGGAAAGAAGAAAAAGTCGACTTGGATGGATTAGTATGATCAAGTCCTCTCCCCTTGCACCGGAAGAACCAAATCTTCCACCTTGCTTCATAGTTTCCCCTGGTTGACTCACGGTGACCAAGCAGAAGACGTTCTGCAACTTCTGCCAAAAACCCATCACTCTTCAAGTTTGTTGTCCGAGTCTTTACCCGTGAAGATGAAGAATGTCTGGGCATGGGTCGGTTGTCTCGCCATTGTGCTGAGTGAGGATGAACTCGTGACACTGGAAGGGGCACCGTAGGTTCTCTTTGCAGGTACACCAAGTCCGGATACCATGGGGCTACTGGCCAGCGAGAGTCAACCAGAATGTAGTTGCCCAGCGAATGACTGATCTTGTTCAGCGTGGTCTGGAGAAGAGCGAATGGGGGAAACTACAAGTACGCTGATATTCCTGTCCAATCTAGGGCTAGAGCATCCGTTGCCCACACTTTCAGATCGGGAAAGGGGGACACAAAGTTTGGAAGCTGATTGTTGAGTCTCGTTGCAAACAGGTCCACCATTGGCTTCCCCCACTTCAGAAAGAAAGCTTGGCAAAGACTGGGTTCGAGCCTCCATTCGGTTGTCGGGGTCTCCTGCCTAGACAACTCGTCGGCAAGGACATTCAACTTCCCCACTACGTGCATTGGCTGGAAGTTCAATTGCAGCGACTCACAAAGCTGAAAGAGTTTGGTAGTTTTTTGCATCATTAGTGCTGAATGCGTTCCTCCTCCCTTCTTCACATGAGCAATGGCCGTCGTGTTGTTGGACATCACTGTTATTATTTTCCGCTGCAAGACATCTTTCCAGGCTAGAACAGCAAGACGAATTGCCCGCAATTCTAAAACATTGATGAGGAGAATACGTTCTTCCTCTGGCCAAAAGTCCAGACAACTGGAGCCCCTCTAGGTGAGCTCCACAACCTGTGGTTGACATGTCCATGAAAATGAGACCATCTGCAGGAGGATCTTGGATTGGAACACCTGCCTGAATGTTGCATGGATCTGTTCACCAACGGATGCTCTCCACTGGAAGATTGCGAAGAGAAACCCTGTCGTTCCACGACAACTGAGGGTGCCACTCTGGGTTCCGGGGCCAATGGAGTGGTTTTGCTCTCCACTGCCCAAACGGGACAAACTTGGTGCAGGAGTCCATGATCCCTATGTGAGATGCAAGATCCGCAGCTTAAATGTCATGAAACTGCAGGAGTTTCTCCAGTCGATCTCGAAGTTTCTCCATTCGTTCGAGGGAAGGGCGAACTGCGAAATCGTTGATGTTGAACTGCGCTTCTAAGAACACGAACTTTCTTTCTGGAGTGAGACGAGACTTTTCTAGCATCAATCCAAAACCCAGACTCTTGAACAGGTGAAGGCATTGTTGAGTCTGTTCGAGAAGTTATTCTCTGCTTTGGTTCCACACCAGCTAATCATCGAGATAAACACATGCACTAATTTTGGCCCTGTGCAAAAAGGCGAGTACTGGGCCAAGAACAACCGTGAAGACATGTCGAACGAGCGAGTTTCGATCCAGAGGGGCGGATCCCTGGTCGTCGAAGGCATTGAAGAAAAAGGCGGTGCGTAATCTTTTTCCACTTCGGACAGAGTGAAAACGTCGTCGGTTATTAGTTTCCAGTTTTCGAGGTGACGACGAATCCTGCCCCCACCTATCGGTGAAACGGGGGAGGATGAGCAGGGAGTATGTCAATTCCTACCTCTAAAGGAGCAACTTCCTTGCATGAAGAAGCCTCTGCCCCTACCTCTTCCTTGGGAAGGTGCGGCACCAGGAAAGAGCGACCGGGAACGATTCCTGACCGGAGTCGCTGGATTCTTCACACTTTTCTCCGATGGAACATCATTCGGCAGTTTCCCTGGTAACTTCCCCGGGTCCTGGAAAGCTTGACGGAAGGAGCCAAAACTGTACTCTCTCCACCTCTTCACCCCAGCCTTGAGGCTTTGATGATGGTGGGGGTTTAGCTTTGTCGTGATGCTCTCGCGCCAATTCGAGTAGCTTGCCATTGAAAAGATCCTCCAATTTGTGGATTGGGAGGAGACGAAGCTGGCTTACCACATTGGCGGGGGTGTTTACCGCAGACTGCAGAGCGAAATCCCTTCTGTGAAAGACCATGTTTAGAAGGAGGCGGAAACCCCACGCAAAACCGTCCTTTTGGAAAGAAAATGACCGCTTCGTCAGATTGCAGAAATCATCCTGCTGTGTCTGTTGTTCTTGATCAGGATTTGCTTGCACAAATTTCTTGGCCGCAGCTGCCGATGCCGAAAAATCAATATCAGCGGGAGAGAAGGCCCTGAGAGCATTCCGCAAAATGGTCTCGTCTTCTTCATAAAAGGCCGTAGGGACTAAACTCGAGCTAGGTATCTACAACGTTGAGTGGGCCTCCATCGGTTATGCCGTGTGGAAGTACTTTGCTGCTTCAAACGTCTTGTAGAGTTTCTTTCCAGGCACTCTCTTCCCAGTCGAGTGAAGGAAAAAATTTTGCATTTTGGGGTCATGAGGTGGAAGAGGTTTGGAGGCAAAGACCGACTTGTTCCCCCTTTCGAGTGAGCCTCTCTTGATTAAGGAACTGCCGGAACGATACTTCGGACTGTGGAATGTGAATCGGAGCTACCGAAGCTCCCCCAGAATTCACAAGCGGCTCAGTAGGAGGGGCATCAGGATCCACCTCCGGTGTAATGAACTGGCTGCAATACTTGGAATCCTTGAGGTTGCGAAACAAAGCCACCGAAGAATTCTCCCATGCCACAAAATCTGGTCCTTCATCGAAAATGTCCTGTTTTACTGACTTCGATTGTGGTAACCCAAAACTCTGCTTCAGCGGCTTGCAGAAAAAAATAATCCGATTCACTTAAATCATCAGGGTAATCTCTTCCTGCCTGGCAAAGGCTCTTGAGTCCCAAGTCCACCTTCCGAATTTTTTGAGGCCTTTCAAAAGAATCTTCCCTGTGCGAAATCCACACTGAAATACACACGACGTGGCCAGTAAGACTAACCACGAGTTCATCATTTGCCGGGGACGGAAGTGGTGAATCGTTGCCTAATTGGTGGTGGTGGCGATGCTAACTGGAATGCGACGAAGTGACTGGCTTCTCCTTCACCACAGAGGAACACTGGCGATCCGATGAAAACAGATTGAGTTGACTTCGACGACGTACTTCGCCACACATCAGACAACTTCTCCACTTCGCTCTGGACTTTATGGTGTTCGCCATGTCCCGAGCGTGAGTTACTTCTCTTTGGAGTGCGAGTGGCTGAAACCCCCTTTTTGGTGTTTTCTCCACCATGGGATGTTTTTCTTAGGGCAAACTCCAAGTTTTTTAGTTGCCTCTGCACATTTGGAGTGAGAGTTACTTTTTTGTTTGCGCAATTCACCTGCAACTCTGCCCTGCACTGCAAGCTTTAGCCTGTTCATGTCCGCTTGCTGCAGTGCTGACACAGACCCACTAAGTCAACTACAGATTTTTTACGCACATCATTTCTACTCACTTTCTTTACTTTCGAAGCATCATAAATCTCCTTTCCAGTCTAAACGACCGCCGGAACCACAGCAGAATTTCCACGGGCAGTGCTGGCCAAAGGTTTTTCCTTCCCCATTCATAGATGGCGCCAGTGGCACAGATGCAGGTGGTGAAGAGACTTGCGGCGATCCTTGATTGTGCTCATGAATGCTAACATCTTTTCTTCCAAAGCAGCAAAACCCTCTTCGTTACATTTGCGATTTTCAGCACCCAATTCCTTACGAAGTAGGTCCAACCTAATATTTAAATCCATTTTATTTGCATCCTGCACTGCATTTACAATACTTTCAAGGTTATTTGGATTTATTTGTTATTTGCCTAAGATCGACGGACAGCTGGTGAAGAGGAAGCGTTCTCCGCATCGGAACATTAGGCTTATCGATAGGCTTAACAGCACTGTGCACAGCAATAGTTTCGTCAGACAAAAACACCATCTGTGCGTTTAAATCATTACCTAAAGTCTCTAACCTGCGATTGAGGGGCGTTTTGACACTGGCCGACGATGAAACAAGAGATGGACTAACGAGCCTTTTCAACTGAAGCCGTTTTTGTGCTGACTTAGGCTATGTTTTCAAAATTTTCCTTTTAGCATTTTCGTCAAGAAGATCACAAATAGCACAAGTCGCTTCGGTAAAATTGCAGAGCCTACATTTCCGACAAGCAGGATGTTCATCTTGGGGTGTTTTCTGGCATGAGCACATTGGGAAGTACCCGAAATCCACAAGCGCACGAAGCTTCCAGGTGTTCATGGCTGCGAACTAGGGGCAAAGTGGCGAACTACGAGAAAAGCAAGACATGTGTTACAATATGTGCTTCTGGTCCGAGTACCCGAAAACGAAGTGATTTAAAGATGGCTAGTATTGCCTTATTAAAAGCCATGACATCAACACCCCTGGCGGCAGAAACGCTAACCTCACTGCATTGCTGGTTTTAAACTTGTAAAGGGGTGTAAAAATTCGGGGAAGAAAAGCATAATCAAGACGATTTAGCACATACTGGAGGTTAGAATTTTGCAGATAGTAAGAAAATGAACTACAATCGGAAACCAATTACTCAGGCAACAGTAACACAGATACGGCATTATGTGAAAGTCCTCCATCTTATATTCGTAGCCTTTTATTATTATTCGCCTTACATTCAGGCCAGTTGGGGCAATCTTATGTATTGTACCGAACAGGAGACACTTGTAAGGTGGGCCTAGTCTGACTGGCAATTGCTTTAAATTCTCCATCATCCGACCTTTTAAACCACTCATAATGCGGATAAGGAAATCCACTTCCTCTGCATTCTAGCTTAATCACATTGTTTGCTCCTTCGCAGGCTGTTACAATGTTGGGTGGATGTTGGTGTATGTTGATCGGTTCTGGAAAGATAAGTTTGTTAAAATAGGAACTACTTGTAGAAAATAACAAAAACACAGTGTATCAGCATTAAAGAACATTCTAGTCACAGCATGATATGTGGAGAACCATATTACACAGTGCCGTAGAACACTGCAGTTTGTAGACAAAGATACATTAAAGAGTGCAAGACACGTGGGAAAAAATACTTAAATATATTTGAAATATCAATGAAGTTGTGCTGTGTTCTGTTAATAATTCATGTGGATCACTTTGTAAAACTCACTATGTCCTTAGCTGTTAGGTCCTAAAGACAAATTTTATATGATTATTTCCTTTGTTTTACCAACTTGGGGCAGAATTCGTATTTACTAGTTTAGGGAGAAATGTGCACAATCTGACTGACCCCGGTGTTGAATTGAATATTACGATGAAGGTTGGTTTCATAGATACCGATATCAACTCGTTAGTTAGCCTAAGGCCATACAAAGTTAATTGTTTGGTTTACAGGCATGTGCGGGTGCCTTAAATTATTGCGGTAATTTTTTTTTATCTGAATCTTGGTCCACCCACTAAAAATCATAGGCTACTTTCGCCAAATTTTGATCGATTTTGACATTCCAATATGCTATTTTAACCGGCTGAAAACAAGCTTTTCATTGGTGCTACTTACGTACGGACGAAAATATGCAATATTCCAGACAGGCAAGAACGGTTTAACAATTCTTGGCGAATTATCGATAGTCAATTTGCTGTGGATGGAAAAACCTAGCCGACTATCATCTTCAGGCACGCAATAAAAACTCCAAACACTATCTTATTTATAGTCCATTAGATTCGAAATTGGCGATAATTTGGCCTCCCTAGGCCTCCTTAGGGAGGCCAAGTTAACGCCAATTTCGAATCTAATGGTCTGTAAATAAGTGGTAGTGTTTGGAGTTTTTATTGCGTGCCTGAAGATGATAGTCGGCTAGGTTTTACAATCCACAGCAAATTGACTATCGAAAATTCGCCAAGTATTGTTAAATCGTTCTAGCCTGTCTGGAATATTGCATATTTTCCTCCGTACATAAGTAATGTCGTCTGCTACATTCCAGAGTATGAATCTAGACATTTTTAAATTTTCAATGGAGCCAATTTCAAGCCTCTACCCCAAACCACTAAGAAGTTATTTATCAAAAACTAAAAAAAAAAGAACATTAAATACTAAATGACTAACATATTAGCAAAATATATTTTTTTAGGTAAACTACAGACTTTCAGCTTTGAGCTGAGCTGGGAACATGTCAAAGAAATGTGGACGGTTAAATATAATAAAAAATAAAATAAAATGCCTCGTTTGGCTTCCCGGTGCTTCATTTGCAACCTCGCCCGGAAACCAAACAATGATAGACTGGAATACGCAATCGTCAACCCTTACGAACTTCTTTTTTTCACTTCTATGGATTACAAAACACATTAAATTTATTATTTGAAATTGTTACCAAAACAATTATAATAGATGTTTCTACAACAAAGCATTCACACAAGCATAAGATTTTTCCAGGTTAAGCACACGAAATTTTTATTTAATGTTCAGCTTTATTAGGTTTACCGTCAGTCCACCAGTTTAGTATTAATAAAATAATAAGGCAACAAAACACTCATAGCTGCCAAACTGGGCTCACCTACCCACTTCTGGGTGCAAAGGTTTGTGCTCAGAAAAAAAAAACTAATTCGAGGCCTGTACATGCGAGTGTTTAATCAGCTAAATAATAAAAAAAAAATTATTAATTCAAGTGACCCAAAGTGTGAACACCAAGGATGCACTGATCATTTAATCTACTGCTCAAAAGGTCTTTAAAGTAAAGGAATTGTCTTACTTTCCACATTTTCTTTAATAAACTTCTGAGCAAATAGCCCTATTAAATTGGGGTTTGGACCATGGGAAAGAAGAAAACAAATGTAAATGGTGTATGGAAATACTATCGGTCAAGATCGGTTCTAACTTAAATATAATACACACCTAAAGCCAAGCTTGTAGTGTTAGGTGGTACCATAAATTTTTCAACCAGTGCCGTTACCAGGCTTAGTACCACGGTACTCGGTTTTTCCCGGTACTTATGAAAGAAGCGATATCTGGAATTATGGTGCTAACACCCGATTTGTAAATAATAAGTAATTTTATTGAAAAATTTGTTTTGTTGGTAATAGTGTTTACGTAAAGGATTTATAGATTACTTGAAATATAGGATAATGGCTGCGATTACATTGAGAGTCAATCGATTCACATTTCACAGCAGATGCCATACTTTACGCACCTCTCAAAATAGTTAAAACCAGTCCACAATTTCTGAAAATTTGTGGAAATTGTGGAATGGTTTTCGCTATTTTGAGAGGTACGTAAATTATTGGTTATCCCCCCCTTCCCCCCAGATTTAAGCTTAACATAAACTTCGAAACTATGAAATGCAACTATAAACAATGCTGGATGTAGCAAAGAAATCCAAAGTTGGCTCCACTTTTGCGCATTGTTTAATATTCCAATTTTACCATTGTTGGTCTTTAACTAAATGTGGCACTACTTTCCGCCATACAACACAAGGATTAAGTAAACCAAGCCCTATTCACTCTCTCCGAAATCTGCGCAACTTTCCGTCTATAGCTCGCGCGATCAAAACGCTGTAGGAAGCGACTACGAACTATGACTTACCACCGCTACTTCCGGGCAAATCCAAGATGGTGGTGTCGTGCGCTCATGGCGGCTGCTCGATAGATTCCCGACAGTGTGGCAAACCACACATGCATGGTATTACATTTCATAAATTTCCCAGCAAGAAATTGTATCCATATATAGTTTTGAAGTAGGTGAACGCCAGAATGATTATCTTTGTACGCTGAACTTACCGCGTTGATAATGAAAGTGAAACGCTAACAGGGCCGCCGGTTCAATTGCGCTTTATTTAACTACGATCTGAGGCAGGCGCTGGCTCAACCGTCTTTTCCGCAGGTTGCGCTCTCGTGGTAAAATTGAGAAACTAGAATCTCTGTCCCGTAGTTTTGCACGCGTTGCTTGAGTGGTAAGTCTAGCAAGTGAGTTATCCCATAACGAAAGTGTAGTTATTTATCCAAGAGTAAACTATTGTTATCATTTTTTTAGTGCCTTTTTTTATATCAAAAAAATACCGGTATTTTAACAATGCGCGGTATTTGGTACTGTTGTATTTTTGGTACCACAGTACACCATGAGAACTGGTTTACCACCCAATACTACAAGCTTGCATGGTTAGATGAACAGCGCCAGTTCACTGCTTGGTGTAAAGTATTTTGTCATGGTGGCATTCCAGCCATAATTAACAGATCTGTGTTCAACAAAATTCTGTTGTAGCTTGTTCCAGTGGTTAATCACACAGAATGAAAAGTACTTCCCGACATACAACTGTAGTGTTCAAGAAAGTGATTTTTGCTGAAAATGCTTATTTTTATAAAGGGAAATAAATTACTACCAACCATGGTCTCGTAAAATCATAAGGGGTTCCTCTAACTGAAGCTGATCCAAAATACGTGCCAAGTCTCCTACTTTGTATTCAATACTGCGCAGTTTTACTAGCAGTGATTCGGATGAGGTTACGTTTCGATATCCTTCCAGCATCCCAACACTAGAATAAAACATACAAAAAATATGCATAAAGAGTTACATTTTTTACCGAAAAATGTTTTCCACATAATATCTAGTATAACAACCGACAATTTGAAATTGTGAACTGTACTGCACTTACATTTTTTGCTAAAAATGCTGTTTTACTAATGTATTGATGCATCAAAATGGTTATTTTGTTACACAGTACTGATAAGAAGTCTTTCTTATTCAACAAATGAAGTATCTGGAAAGTAGATAACTAGCATTTTGACAAATTTACCATAGTGGCTGTATCTATGCATGATGTTAGGTGTATCCTGTGTGGTGTGACTGGTACTTCTGCAGTGTTGGGGCATGACCACTTTAATTCACCACTTCCTGCTGCATCGTCTCCTGCCCAGTGAAACTTATAGAGGACTTTTCCCAGAAAAGACTCTAAAATGAGTTCAACGGGAAATGTTGAGACATTTTCGCACCGAGCGATTTTAACCTAATTTAAGCATGCTGAATCCGAATCTGCCCGGTGCCAAGTCGAATTTCGACTCCCAAGCCCGGAATTCACGATGGCATCCAAAAATGGCAACCAAAAAACAGATTTTTGCTTCTAGCGCCTAAACCGTTCATCCGATCGAAAAAAACCTTGTTATCAATTGCGTTCAGAGAAAAAGTTATATGCATATTTTTCATTAAATTAACCCTTCTGGCCGAAATTCGTCATTTATGTTCTATTAGGCCATTTATGTATGCTATAGATACAACAGCGCACTTGTGTTTTATAATTCCTGACTTTAAACAGCTGCAATGTTAGTTCTAATTAAGATCCACTAACATAGTTGGGTTTAAATGAAAGGTGAAGATGTATAGTTTGCAGCAAGGGTAATTAAAACGATTTATTTTAATTAGAATCTAAGCTACAAGAGTTTATCTACATTATAGCGCTTTGATTTTTGGATCGTTTTACGATAAGTTCAATCTTTAAACTGGTGCAGTAGTCATTCTAAATTAGATAAATTATATGTAATTAGGCTTAAATGAAAGATGAAGAGGAATATTTTCCAACAATGGTAATTAAAACGATTTATTTTAATTAGAAGTTAAGCTACGGCGTTTTTCTATGATGTAGCGCTTTGATTTTTGTATCATTTTACGATAAGTTCTATCTTTAAACTGCTGCAGTAGTAGTTCTAATTCAGATAAATGGATGTAATTAGGCTTAGATGAAAGATGAAGATATGTATTTTCGAAGAAGGATAATTAAAACAATTTACTTTAATTAGGAGCTGAGCTTTGGCAGAGTATCTACATTGTAGTGCTTTGAATTGTGCATCGTTTTATGGCAAGTTCTATCTTTAAACTGCTGCAGTAGCGGTTCAAATTCAGATAAATGGATGTGATTAGGCTTAGATGAAATATGAAGATATGTATTTTCGAACAAGGGTAATTAAAACGATTTATTTTAATTAAGAGCTGAGCTATGGCAGTTTATCTACATTGTAGCACTTTGATTTTTGGGAACTTATCGTAAAACTATTTAAACATCAAAGCGCTACATCGTAGATAAACTACCGTAGCTTAGTAACTAATTAAAATAAATCGTGTTAATTACCTATGTTGGAAAATATACGTCTTCATCTTTCATTTAAGCCTAATTACATCTATTTATCTAAGTTAGAACGACTACTGCACCAATTTAAAGATTGAACTTATCATAAAACGACCCAAAAATCAAAGAGCTGCAATGTAGATAAACTCTCGTAGATTAGATTTTAATTAAAATAAATCGTTTTAATTACCCATGCTGCAAAATATACATTTTCACCTTACATTTAAACCCAATTACGTTAGTGGAGCTTAATTAGAACTAACATTGCAGCTGTTTAAAGTCAGTAATTATAAAACACATGTGCGCTGTTGTTCAGTAGCATACATAAATGGCCTAATAGAACTTAAATGACGAATTTTGGCCAAAAGGGTTAATTTTACGAGAAATAGGCATAGAACTTTTTCTAAAGAAAATTTTATTCTGAACACAATTGGTAACCAGTTTGTTTTTCGATCGGATGAACGGTTCAGGCGCTAAAAGCAAAAATCTGTTTTTTTGGTCGTCATTTTTGGACGTCATCTTGAATCGCGGCTTGGGAGGAAAAATTCGACTTGGCACCGGGCAGATTCGGATTCAGCATGCCAAAATTAAGGTAAAACCGCCCGGTGCCAAAATGTCTCAACATTTGCCATTGAAAGTTATTTTTTGGGTCTTTTCTTCCAGTGTATTAGGCCAAGGCCAGTGATCTAACCTAATTACCTAACAATAACATCACAGAACACAAAACTGTTACAAGCACTGTTATAGAATGTCGCTAATCAGGTTCGCGTCCAGGCTTCCAGAAGAGTAACAATCTGTTACAGCATGTGTCATTACTCAAGATCTGTATTCCTTTGCTTGGAAGATGTATCAACAGAATGTAAAAGTAGAAGCATAGCTTTAACTTTAGCAAATGCAGATAGATACTCTAAGTATTTATTCATGAATTCCAAGAAGAGCTACACTGGCTGGCCAATCGACGTGACCTAAGGAAGAGCCTCGAAAAGCTGAAAGTCAGCACTTCAACTAGCCTACGATCACTGGTAACACAGCGTATAGCGCTTTGTCCTGCAGACCCCACAGGCTCATTTTTGCTTCTGATGTATCACAAAGCAAATTGAACGTAGCAAGAGGATGAATGAGCTCAGCTCTTACATCAAGTACGACAACAATAAACCATGGCGAGAAACTGCATGATTAAAAATACAAACAGAGTAGCCATCAAGTGCTGGTGAAATACGAAATCACGACGTTTCGGTTCCTAAGTCGGAACCATTTTAAAGTGAAGGGTTTATGTCAAACAACTTAAAAATTAAAAATTAATAAAATAACAGCAGAGCTGGGTCATGGATATAAAACTTACAAGTCATAAAGATGTAAGGTTCTATGCTAAAAATTAAAACCAAAATAAAATAAAAGTCAGCACAATTCGAAAGAATGTGCCAACAGTCAACACCTAACTCACCCAAGTCTGCAGGTCGAATGATGAGAGAACTTGGTCGGCTAAGCTTTAAATAGTGGGTTCCTGGATTTTGATTGGTGAAAATGATTTTGATTTCTGTTTTTTGAAACTGCATGATTAAGTCGGCCAACAAACGGCTACAGATCAGTACAGTATACTGTATGTTGACCAAACAACGCTGTTGTTATGAAAATTTAAACCTACTGACACATGTGATAATTCAAAAGCAAATGCAAGGAAACTTAACATGCCAAATAATGTAAGCTGATGTTGCCGGAAGATGGTTTCCAAATTGGTACAGTTTGTTGAAAATTGTTATTCTCAAACGGTTAAAATATGTTTTAAAACTTGCACGTGCATCCTTCTTCGTGGCTTATTA
This sequence comes from Lithobius niger, assembly GCA_023313725.1. NCBI lineage: Eukaryota > Metazoa > Arthropoda > Chilopoda > Lithobiomorpha > Lithobiidae > Lithobius > Lithobius niger. The sequence goes on from JAHWFP010249813.1 coordinate 54,423, forward strand.
TTGTCAATGTGCCACTAGAACAACCGAGTTACAACTAAACACCTGACAGTTAGCATACATAAAAGTCTCAATTTGAATGTGCTATGCCAACAGTGTAGCACAACTTAGCAGTTTGAGTAGAAAAAGAGGATCTGAGAAGCTTTTGGGTTAAGTTGAGAATTTTATGTTAGCTAGATAACAGATTTTCACTATAAGATACAGAAACGTGATACATAAATTATGGCATATATTTATTGTGCACACTCGCCTGTTCTGAAGTCAGCAAAATTGGCTTCGTTCTATGTAGATTAGAATTCAATTTGCTGGTAGTTTTTCGTCATATTTAATTGAAACTGTGGATTTAGCTGTTGAAATAGTTGCATACTGTTTATCTAATCAATCCTTAGTCCTACTAGTTTGTTCAAACTGGCGCTGTCAAGTTAGTCTGCCTTGCTTCCTCAGAGCAGAGTTCATTTTGGTATCAAAATCCGGTTGGTGCTGAGAAATGTAATCCTTCAATAAAGCCAATTAGCATAACCTTTTAATTGCATTGCTGTAAATGTACGTCAACTTACCCTTCTTGCTCAAGTGCTGATGCCACTAATCTCCAAAACTCAGGACCTTCATCGCTACCTCGCAAGGCTATTATCAGGTCGTGTTGTACTTCAGGACGCAGGTCGTAAACTGGCATCAACTCTGGGTCATCCATTTGAGGTCTAAGATAATGGATGACTGAAAATTAGTATTGCCTTAAAGGTAGTAAAATGTGGGTTTTTGTAAGTGGAAGCAAAGGTATATCTGCTTATAGTGAAGCACACTCCCCCACCCCTCCTTCCAGTTTATTGTGACCTTGTCCAAAGCAGTGTTGAATTCATGACCAAGAAGGAAGCAGACAGCAGAGTGGACTTCCCTTCTAAATTAGTTCCAATTAGGGATGCGCGATACTCGAAAAATTCGAGCCGAGCCGAGTATGAAACTTGTACTTGAACTCGACAGCTCGCGTACATACTCGAAAAACTCGAATCTGGCGAATATGCGATAACTTCCGTCAATTTTTGGCCGATTTTGACATTCCAATATACCAAACCATTTTCAAGTTATATTCTTAAAACTGAAAAACCATGACCCACACAGTCAATTAACACCATCTTTGTTCCTATTATCTTAACAAATTAAAGGGAACTTGCAAACCAAATATTTCCATCAAATACTCGAACTCGGCTCGATACTCAATTCTTTTGTTGAAAACTCGGCTCGACTCGAATTAAAATTTTCGACTCGCACATCCCTAGTTCCGATACCCGTTTGATGTACTGATGCTATTTCAAGAAAGAGTTTGTCAGACTCTTAAACGAACATTTGGTACCGAACTGCATTTGGTGGTTGTTATGTAAATTATTTTGTAATTCTTAATTTCAACATTTTAACCAACAAATCTACAATTACAGGCTAGGAACAAGCCAGCAACAGGCTGTTTGAATTCTGCTTTAAAATGTCACAAACTGCATGTTTTTATGCTAACTGGTTCCAAAAATAGCGAAAATTTAAGTTTAAAAAAATTATTTTCGGCATTGTGCAGACCAAAACTTATCAACAGTGGCATGTATTTCTGATGCCGATTCCAATGTCAATCCAAAAAAACAAAAACATACTGCACTTTTCTCCTGCTCCTTTTACTGCAATGATGAACTAATTATAGACTAAGCACTGCTTATGTAAGGCTACACGCCATTAATACAACAATGAAAAACACTTGTTTCTATTTCTAGCTAGGACATTTTTTTCTCAAGCCTAGCATCCATTCTACTGAATAGATTTATGCATTAGGTATTTTTTTAAGATAACAGGTATTCTCCAGCTGAAGTGCTTAAGTCTTAAGGTAGCCTATATTTCAGAAAAGAACAACAGAAAATAAGTTATGGTCAAAAAATGTTAGGAAGCGGGATGAGATGGAAAGGTTTCGATGCAGAGCAGGTTCGTATCAGTATTTATTTAATGGAAACCAGTAACATTAAAGTACAAAATCCTAAAGCGTAGAGCAGGATGAAACAATGTATAAAAAACATGAAATTGACCCCCCCCCCCTCCAGCCAGGGCCGGCAAAATTTTGTTTCTATTGCCTAAACGGAAATATCCGTTACTTGTACATTTTTGTATTCCTTCCCCGGTTGCTTTTCTCTTTTCCTAGGGTAAGAGTACATGATGGGTACCCTAGGGTTACAAGCTGGATCTCCTCCAATTAGAAACTTCGCACTTTGTCACAACATAGTGCTTAAGGGGGGTTGACAACACATCTGGCAGTGACGATGGGTCCCAGATGGTGTGGTCTACTGACTTGCGTCGTCATCACTTGCGATGTGCAGACCGATGTGCTACTCCAAGATGTAGCTGCGAGATCTTCAGAATCGGGGTAATGTTGTTAAAAATCTTTGATGTTAACATGGTCTGTGGTTCATGTGCTGTTATCCTGATGTGTTGTTGACATGGTCGATGTTCAAGCATCGTAGGCACTTACAAGGGTTGTCTTGATCCAAGGTTAATTCTTTCTTGTAGAAGTTTTAGTGAAGTCTGCGTTGAATGGTAGAAGCTGAATTCGTTCTTAGCAGAATTGGTCGTTGTCAGTCCTTTCAATGTTGAAGCGTGAAGCCTGCCCAGGACTGAGGGAATGTACAGGTTCCTCACCAAGTTTAAAAGCAGTAGCTGGGTCGAAGCACTAGGCTTGAACTTCATTGCAACGGTGGTTTGCATCCAGAGTCGTACGGAACACAGTTTTGCGGGTAAGCAGCTTGATGTTCTGTTTTTTAAGAGTGTGGAGGATCCATTCTAGGCCTTCCTTAGAAAGAAGATTGGGAGCTTGGGTAAAAGAAGGCGTTGATAGGATTGACTGTCCTCCTGTTATACGCACAGAAACCATCTTTTCCAAAGGCTGTCATGAATCCTGTTGGTTGATACTGTATGGTTTTACTTGCAGGTCTGATGGTTTGTCTCTCAAGAATTCCTGGTGCTTTGATGAGTCTGATGATCGTGGCCACAAATGCAGGTTCAGAGTGCTGATGTTTGGGTGGACTTTGTTGTGTATTTGCGATGTGCTAAGTAGTACCATAGTTACTGTGTCTGCCACCGGATAGTGCCAGTTGTTTGTACGTAACGCTACCTCTAGGCTAGGCTTGTTCTCGTCTGCACTGGGCCCCATCGTGGCAGAATGCCCCAGCATTGTACATAGTAAATTGTACATAATAATGTAAATAGTAACGTTACTAAAACAAGCATTTATGAACTAGACACTGTCTATCTTTTCATCATGCACTCGACGCAACAGGCTTGGGTCTCTTTCCTTTGTGATGGTTGATCTGGAACATCTCGTGGAATTCTTGGATTGTCGACATGAAGATGTAGAAGCTGAGGGGACCATGCTGCCGACGGTCAGTTCGGGGTTGTAAATGGGAAGATGCCCTGAAGTGACTGGATTTTCAGAGCGACCCGAGGTAGAAACTTGAACGGGGGAAAGCGGTAACCGTAGAGGTTCTGCTGGTGATGTGAAGGAGTAGAATCATGGTTTTGAGGTGAATGAACAGTCGGAAGATCGCAGACGTGACCTTGTGAAGTCCTTCCTTTCTTATGTGAGGGATGGAGGTTGTGTTGTTCGCTCGAACTTGAAAAGTAAGAAAGGTGATCTCCCAAGAAAGAGTGGATGCGTCACTGGTACTTCGAGTCTTTCGTTGGTGCCGCGGGAAGTGAAGCGGCTCCGGCAGGCAGGAGATGAGCTGCAGTTGTTGGTCCTGCTCTTTCCTGGTTTGAAATTCAGACACTTCTTGCCATGAAAGGACTGGCTGTTGTGGTGGTGGTTGTTTTTTCTATGTGTGGCAGTTTCAATATCTTGGCCAGCTGTCCTTGTTGGCTTGGTGATGAGGCTTAGAGCATTGAGCCTTGTGGAAAGGTTTGGGCTGCTGCTTTGGTTGAGTTTCTTTCGGCTTCCATGAATCGGCTGAATGTGGTTCAAGCCTCGGGATGAATCTCTGAAAGAGGGTGTCTCATTGAGAAATCATGTAGAAAAATAAGCGACGTCACAAAGGTTGGTTGATCAGGAAGAATGGGCATTTGGCTTGATTCAGACGAAAGCTACTCATGCTGGGCGTTGATGACGATTGAGTCCATCAGTTTGACAGGCGGCTCAAGGTTTTGAAATGATGGATCTTGCCATTGACTTGAAATAGCAGAGGGAACTTCGATCTTTATGAAGGTTTGTTGGGGTACTCCTAATTTCTTTCTTGTTCCAGCAGTTCAGAATTCGGAGCTGGAATTGGATTTAAATCTGGGAATGGCCCGAGAGCGGTGGGAAGAACCGGACGAGAGTCTCGAAGAGCTTCAGCAGTGACGAAGCTCCTGGTTGCGGGCCTGAAACGAGACTTGTTGCAGGTGCAAGCATCCTGCGAAAGACGGTCTTAGGACTGGGAAATCACAGATGTCAGAAAGAAGGGCTGCTTCATCAACGCATTCGCACGGGTTGACCATGATCGCGAAGGACGACAGGCGGTCGAAGGGCGACAGCAGGCGAAGGAGACGACAGCGCCAGGATGGACTGATGACAGGCCGGCGAAGGGATGGTCTCCCAGAAGGGAGCCTTTTTCGTTGCATGTGTGGAACAGCTGCTGTTATCGCTAGACGAGAGAAGGACTTGAAGGATGACTGTCAGCAAAGGGTCGACATTGACGAAGGCCTGACCATGAACGATAGTGCTCATTGCTGTTGCTGGACGAACAAAGGGATCGAAGGATGCCAGCCGGTGAAGTGGGATTGCTTCGGCAGCGAATGCCGTTGAAGTACTTGAGATACGTGGGAGGTGGGGGGGGGGGTCCTCTTCGAGCACAAAGCTAGTGGTTGAGGAGCCAGGTTCGAGACAAGACAATGACGAAGGGGATGGTTGGGAGACTCCGTCATCCAACATGGAGACCGGAACAATGAGTCGGTGGGGAAGAAGATTGAAGACCGGTGAGCAAAGACAGGAGGTACCTCCATCTTGCAAAAAGATGTCTGTGAGCGGTGAGATGGTGAGCTTTCGAGATCATATCTCTTAAAGTAGATTTCTTCGCTGTGCGAAGGGTGAGAAGATTCTTCAACGTCTGACCGGAAGGAACAGTCGAAGACGACGGGTAGACAGCAAAGCAGGGTCGACGGGTGGTCTGGGGGGTGAATGTGGAATCTTTGGGGGGGGGGGACATCCTTTGGCGTGTCTTGATCTTGCCGTTTGGTAAAGTTCTCCGAAGCGAAGATGAGACAGGGTTCACGCTGGGAGGTGTTGCCGGAGCAGCAACGTCTTTTCCTGGAAAAAAGAGACTAATTGGAAGAAGCCGTAACCCATTCAAGTGTGTAAGATATACTGTGGGGAAGATGATGGTGTATGGACTTGACTAGATGAGAGCGGTTGATTAGCAGGGGCAAGTGTGGAAGGTTCGAGGTCTTGTCTTTCAATTTGGATTTCTTCGTCTTATGAGGGACGGGAAGAGATTTCGCTGTTTGACTGCAAGGGACGGGGAAGCTGAAGAGGAAAGAGGGAAACAAACAGAATACTCTACCGTATTCCGCAAATTTTCGACAGTTCTTTTTAGTAGATAGAACACACTTCAACTGTCTTCGCCAGGCATTGTACTTGCTTTTCTTCTTTGGTTTACAACATGGCTTGCGCTTGGTTTCGAACACAGCGGGCATAGCCTCCTTCCATCTGCTCATAAGACTTAGGTCACTTAGGTCGTCACGCACGATGTTTTTGATGGTTGGGTTTGCGGGTGCTTGGATGTTCATTAGTCTTTCATTGTCGTTCAGATGTGTTTGGATTGCCAACGATTCAAGCCCACTCAGATGCCTGACTCTCTTTGAATTAGACTTAATAAGAGTTGTGGT
>JAHWFP010249813.1:65299-130387 GCA_023313725.1 Lithobius niger
CGGCATGCCTTTGAATCTTGCTATCAGGTGGAAGGTCTGATGTCCGACGCAAGGATGGGAGGGTCGCGAAAAGAGATGTGAAGATGAGGCGGAGGCCCAAGCTAGGACAGTGATGGATCGAGGCTGAAGATCGGGAAGCGAAGAAGCCTACTCATGTGTGAAAGATTTGCTGTGGGAAGATGATGGTAGTGAAGGGTGGGAAGAGACTCCATCATTTTACCGCAATGGGTGGGGAAAGCCGAAGGGTTAAGAGAAGTCTGAGCGGTGAAGATGACGGGCTGGCCGGTGAAGTAGGGATTTTCTTAGAGGAAGCGTGCCTTTGGATCTTCCCATCGGGTGGAAGGTCAGAAGTCCAAGCGAAGAAACGAGATGGGAAGAATGGGAAGAAAAATGAAATGACACAGAGGCACGCTAGAGGAAAAAGATGGCAACCGGCCACTCCTTGACGCTTTTATAAGGAGGGGTGTGCATGCGCACTTGGGTTACCAAGCTGGATGGATCGAATCAACTTAAAAACCTCTAGAGAAAAGAAAAGCATTTAGGGAAGGCATGCAAAAATGTACAGGTAACGATATTTCCCAACGGCATATAGAAAAAAAAATAACCCAAGTTACGTGTGATATAAACTCACAGATATGCCACGAAGAAACCCAGGAACACCAGGAGACATGTGTCGCTTATAATTTATGTTAGTACACTGCACATTACGTGGGTGATTTTAAGGATTTTATAATGCAGCCTTACATCCTATTTTCTATAATTTGTGCATTAATCGAGGTAGGAATTTCGTTATATTTAAGTCTGCAACTGACGTAAATAAAATGGCTCTAAATAGTAGATCTGAGACCGATTTTTTTTTTTTTTTTTTTTTTTTTTGCAGCTTGAAAGAGTTACCAAATATAGAAGAGTTGAAATATCAGATGAAAGGCTAGTAACTATTTTATAATAGCAGGAAGTTTTGCCGATCTTTATCAGGCAGTAAACTACTTTTATCTCGTGTCAGCAATACAAACATTCTTTGCAATGAAAAGCACTTAATGAATAGGCAACATCCTTCCTAGAGGGGTGGGGGAGGGGATGACAGAAATGAAGTACGTAATCACATGTAGATTTAGGAAAATGAAATACTACGACTGTTTTGTCAGCTAGTGTTACCAATCTACATGTAGCAGTTAAGTATTAATTACCTTAGCCTGTAATTCACTGTCCAAATAGAAAAATGTTCTTGATCACTGACTTTGACACAGCTAATCAAAGTCATCATAACACTAACATTTTAACCATGCTTCGTAGAATCCCAGTAAAAATTAGTAACTTGTACAGTTGTACACATTGGCAAGGCTCGGCCAACGCAAAAAAAAAACAAGATGCACTAACACTGCATTAGTAATTCAACGTGTCGTATGGTAGAATAAAAAAATCTGTAATTGTCATATGAAGTTGGAACGGCAGACATACCAACAGGACACTACTAAAAAATCTGAATGCATGGTGTAGGCTACTGAAGAATATCTACTATATTGCACATTATATTAAAAAAAAATGTCACGTAACTTTTGCTACTACGATACGGCAGATGAGCCAGAATCTTGTGTGCGACAATGCAATCACTGACCAGATAAGTTTTCATCGGACGCTGATATTAGTATTGTTACAAAAAACAAACAAACTGAAAGCTTCGTTGTTTTACAGTTTCCCGTTTCTGTTGTTCATCAGACTTTTACATTTTTAAAATCTTTGAACACCATATTTTCATAAATTTAGCAGGTAATTTGGACGAGGGAGTAGGAGAAATCATATTGTGCTGAGGGTACGTGAGGTTGACTACTTTAAATTTATTTACACCTTTTACAAAAGTTAAAATATTCACACGAAAATTATGACAAAGTCCACATTGAATATAACAATGCAATTTCATGTGGCCAAATTTGATTAGGCTACTCAATACAAAGTACTTGTTTTACTAGCGTTTTATAATTATATTTATTATTATTATTTGTAATTTTAAATCTGTGGGTAAAACTAATGTCGAACCAATAAAACGTACGTGACTCTTCCTGTTACGGATTTTTTAAAAATATGAAAGTCAGAGGCCATTAGGAATATCCCGCCCTTCCCTCCCTCTGGCCAGTCCGCCACTGTGTAAACAGGACATCATTCGCTTTGCTCACTCGTTCAATAGGAAACAACACCACAAATACGTGTAATAAAATACTGTAATATCGCACCGAAAAGTAGCGAGTATAGCGCAGTAATTAACAGCAAAAGCCAATGCAGGCATCGCATTCACTGGACCGTCCAGATTCAATCATAGAAATTCAGTGTACCATCCAGATCACCGCAAAGGTAAGTGACGACTCACTCTGTATTGTTGAACTGCGCGATAAGTGAACAGCCATCTCGGCGTATACATATAGCCTCTAACCGACCGCAATGTTGAAGAGTTGACTTGCGGAAATGCGCAGTAACACGCCGCAATTTTTCGTATGATCGACGTTGAGCGCACACCTTTACGCTGGCATAGCGCTGACATCATATACTGATCGTGTACTATTTGACGACGATTTTTCGCTCAGAGACCTTTTTAGAGGTTAGCGAACTAAAACCGTCCTAACTAAATTATCTAGAGCATAATACCTTGTGTACTGGCGCACTGTAAGTCACCCACCCGCATACTTGAATTTTGTCGGATCAGAATTGAACAAATGTGTCTGGTTTTTGGGGAGATGTCGCTTACGTAAATTGGCTACCCCCGTTTTTTGGCCCCAACCGCATTAATTCGGCGTGTGACACATCTAATTAAAAATGTAATGAAATTCAGCACGCTAGTTTAGGAAAAGGCAATTACAAGCACCTTTCTAGTGTGCTGACCGAGTGGCTTTTCTGGCAAACAGTGAGTGTGAAATAAAATCCAGTGATCCTCAAGGTAAGTAGAGCCTGCTTGGGAACAAACAGCTAAGCAACTGACATACCTTTGACCCGACACATTACAGATTTACAATACCTTCAACTTTTCTTGTCAGGGTCATTACGTAGCCTACACGTATAGGCCGGTAATGGTGCTGCATAACACAGCATATGCAAACTGGCATAATTTAGAGCCACTGTGGTCAGATAGAAATAAAACTAAAGTTGTCCGTCTCTTAGGTTAACATTTCTGTTTTTGTTTCTGAGCCGACGATGGTGACTAAATTACGCCAATTTGCGTATGCTGCCAACATGTAAGATTATTAGTTGTTTGGGAGGATGAGACTCTCTAACAGATGGCCTGCTCCCTCGGCTGTGCAACTCGCGTAAAAGACTCCGCGGCTTGATTGCAGTGCTAGCTTGACGACGGAGAATGCGGTGGCGATCTAACACTATGATAGGCGTTGATACTGAAAAACCTCACTAGAGAGCCGCTGAGCTGTGGCCGTTTGGGCCCAATCTTGCAGGAAAGTCAGCGTAGCTGCCCCTCATTTGGCAGACAAAATATTTGTTTAGGGCAGCGTTTAAATCCAGTGTGCGACGCCATTCGTTTTATACGTTTTCTTTTTTTAGTAATCCGTGACAAACTGTTAGTAGCCGATAACATCAGAACTAGTAGGTGTCTGTTACAAGATCCCAGCAAGGAGTGCCAGACGAGCATCGCTTTGTTGGCGCCATTTTTTCTTTCATGTGATGCCGACGTTTAAAAGAGAGCGCTAGTAGAGAGTGAAACCAGCGTTTCAAGCTATTAACACACCCAACACTGAGAATGACGCATCCTCCCAATCAAATGATAATCCTAGCCAACAACAAATGTTATCTACCTACCTGTGGTGTATCTAAAGACCCTGACATTACTGTTTGGCAGGGCCCACAGAACTTCTTCGCCAAATCGCACGATGGAAAAGATAACCATTGATCTCTACATTCGCTATCTGGACAACGACATCAGGGAGTTTCAGGGACGCACGCTAGTGATGGGTGATAATGAAATTTCAACTAGGCGATTATTGCAGTACCTTGATATTTGCGATTACTGCGATTTCTCAATATGTAGGCCAAGCTGTTTTATGTTGATCACTTTCTAATAACAGCACTACTCCCACAGTAAGCCTACTAACTCTATAAGTTTAGGCCTAGTATTACTATGACTAGGTCTAGTTAGTGTAGCGGTAATGCAAAATTATGAATAAAAAAAACTTATTCTTATTTATTCAAAATACCATATTGTCTTGCATAATTATAATCTGCACTCGCAGATAAGCCACACGCATAAAAAATAATGCACGCATTTCGAACATTTTCTGCACAATTCAGAACGTGTTGAAATGTGAAAATGTTGATATTAATTAATCAATAGACAAGCACTTTATGTTGTAACATTAGTCCTGTTTTAAAAATCTTATCCATTTGGAGGCCATGTTTGTTTAAAAATGTAAGTTAGATGGTTTATTAGAAATAACTTCAGAACGGTTACAGCTAGAGACTTGTAGTTTGTACCATTGGAAAGCTGGTGAAAAAAACTGTTAAAATGGTGTATTTGAACGTTAAAATCGGTTAATATTTACCAAAATTATTGACATAATCACACTCTGATGTGAACCAGACGAAATTACTTCGACGCTGCGATAATCGTAAAACACGAAAAGCATTACGATAACACTATTGTGTGTGTTGTATATCGTGATAATATCAAAATATTGCAATATCGCCCATCCCAAAAGCACGCGCTCCCGTTAAGCAACCCTGACGCCACTCTGCTTGGAGTTTCGTTTCGTTTTTTTTCAGTGGCCATACCTTGCCAGTATTTCCAATTTTCTAATTTACACTGGGATTCTACGAAATGACCTTGAATGTTGAAATCTGTGTCAAGGTCAGTGATAGACACAAGGTTACTGCCCCTATCCCCCTACTGGTGGCACGATAATCGATAATATCGCGATAAAAAATTTCGTCAATAATCGTATCGCACTTTTTCAGATTTGTTGAATTAGCCAATAGTGCAAACCCTGATGCTTTTTGTCACATCTCGGAATCCGTAATAGCTAGAAACAAGCGGTTTGCGGCGGTACGTGTGGAATTACGAGGGTTAATCATGACAACTCCTAAATTGTTTCTACATGGTGAGGAAGTAATGGACAATGGCAAGTGTATTTTCATGTCTACTGGCCAAATGGCGAGTGCCACAGAATTCACATTTGTGAGGGTTGCACTTTAGGATTCGGCCAAGGTTTTTTTTAAGTAACAAAACTAAAATAGTAATTCCAGCCTCAAAATTTGTTTTATCTGTAATTACTTGGAAGAACTACTTTGCAAGCTATCAACTTAATCCACCTGCCTATCGATTTCTTTTGTCGTTACGGTTCAGAAAATCATAACAAAACGTCGAAGAAAAGTTGAGCAAATGCATATTTATTTTTAAAAATAATTATTAAAATTCGTTAAAACGCTACTCACAGCCGTACTGACACCATACTGTGAAATGGGAGTGCAATAAGAAAACCTGATTTCGACCAGAACTTTAGCAAACGGAAATTATCTCGTTCCCAGAAGCAGGTCCGATGTATATTGATATTGTGGCCGGAATCACAGTCAACAGGGGCGCGCTTCGCACACACTATTACATAGATCAAGAATTTGTGTAATCAGAAAAAGTTTGACGCAAGCATTTGTGAAACAAGGAAGTAGCATAATTTGTTCCTTGTTTTAAAAATCCTTGCATCATTCTATTTCTGATTACAGAAATTCTCTATAATTGTGCACGGCCCTGCAGGCGGTGTCTCATACTGTAAAGAAATATTGGTAGGTCTAAAGAAATAATACTACTTACTACGTTTATTGCACAGGGGCTAGGCACACGAATCGCGTATGCCGTAACACTCATGCCATCCCCGCTCGCTTGCTTGCTGCGCTCGCGGGGTGGCGTGAGTGTTCCGGCATGTACGCAATTTGTGTTCCTAGCCCCTGTGGTTTATTGGTGTTGGCTACATGAAGAAAATAAAGAAAATGAGTGATTTCCGTTTAGTTAAGTTCTGGTCGAAATCAGGTTTCTTGTTGCGGTATCACTGCGTAGAATGGCGGTGGCATCTAGCTAGCTGTGAGTAGTGTTTTAACATGTTTTAATAAGGCCAAACAAAAAATATTGTTTGGTTTACGTTACGCAGTTAAAAAAAATAGGGTCGGTCGGAAATTCTTTTTTCTTTGTTACTAAATCAGAAAGTCTTTACTTCAAAAATTGTTATTTAATATTTTTTTATGCAATACAGATACATTGATGTTCATGGAGCAATATTTTTCCTTTTTCCAGGAAGCATTTGTATCGTAGGATGTAGCGTCAAAATAGGGAGGGGATTTTTTTTCCTTGGACGGAAAAAAAGTTTTTTTTCGTTTGGCCTAATTTGCTTAAAAGAAGTAAGCATTTGCGCAAGTTTTCGTTATGATTTTTGGAACTGTAACGACGAAAGGAATCAATATTGGTAGGTGAATTAAGTCGATAGCGTGCAAAGTAATTCTTTATTTAAATAATTACAGTTTTATCGAGATATTATCAATAATCGCGATAATTAAAAAAAAAGTTTCATCGGGGTAAAATTGTTGTATCGTGCCACCCTTACCCCACCCCAGTTCGTCTATTTATTTATTTATTTAACAATAATAATTAGTCGCCAGTTTCCTAAATAGGAATGTGACAATACCAGTAAGCAGTTATAAAATAGTAAAAAAAATACCCAACAAGACAAAAAGAGGTTAATGGTTAGTCCCTTTAAACAGAGCTGAACATGGTAGGCATAGCTAGGATTATTAGGGCATAGTACAAAATAGAATACTGTAAAAGTCTACATGACATGCAGAGTATCACTGCCTTAGCATAAATTTCTACCCTATCACAACTTGACAATGAATTTTCATCAACTTGCCCGCAACATACACCCACTTAGATAAAACACTGATTGTTGTAATAAGGTACGAATTAACGCCTACAAAGATTATATCCTATCGCAATTACCTAGCAAAATTGTCCATCTTGCCTTCTGGTGCTAAAACTTCGACTGGGAGAGCATCAAACCTCCAACGTATCCAATACTTTTAAAAACCGTATGAAGACCATAACAAGCGGGGAATTCCCAATCACACGCTGGCCAACCATCGCTCACTTCCTATATGAAAACAAATATGAAACCGAACGTATGGGAAGTCAACCAATAACCACGCTGGTTTCACCTACTTTCACCAACTAATCTTGCTTTCACCCTGTACGTAATGACAAGAATTTATAGAAAGTAAGATTATTCTTAGTATGAGCCACTTTGAGAGCCTCTTACCCAAAAGGATTTATCAATGTTGATCAAAGTTCACACCTAAAATCTTGCAGCAAGATTGCTTTTGATGAGGATTGATACTGGGGCCGGAGAGAATAGGGCTTTCGGCCCCAGGAACTTTCTCCCACATGTTGTACTACCCCGGAGCAAACACGCAAACTAAGGAGTAAAAGAATATATCTATTTAATTAACCTTGCTATGGAGCAAGTAGTGTGATAGTATAATAGTCCATGCGCAAACAAGGAAACGTTTCCACTCGGACGCAAAAGAGAAGGACTAAGGCAATCTTGACGGAGCCCTGCCACGAGTTTGCCCCGCCAAACAATCAGCAACTTACTACGCTTTGCTCTGGAGCCGCAACCCAGGGCAACCACACCACCCTGCCATCCCGGAAACAATGCCACCTAGGAGCCAACAAAGGGATCATACAAGCCCACTCCCATTCCAGCCACTATAGCCCCGCCCCGCCCAAGCATGACGAAATGACAGGAACCTTAGCCTAGTTTACAGCTAGCCCTTTTTTCCGCTTTTTTTTTCAAGAAGAGAACATCGGCGACACTTCCAGACGGAGACATCGTCAATACTATAAATTAAAACGGCGGCCGTGCTCCTGCACGTTTTCACCGTAACAAGCCCGATCAAGCCCTGGTTCTCAGAACTACCAGAACTACTTTGCAGGAAAATGCTGCCGAACGCACGCCGCCTTACCCATCGCAGTTTGTCTTGAGGGTTTAATAATAGCACTTTAGATATGATTTTTGCGATTTCGGAATGGATGGGGTCTGGGACAGATGGCCTTGTATCTTGAGGTACGCATTCTGCCTGTGTTTTTCGCAGCAACCTGTCAAGACGGACACACCGCTAGTTCCCATAAACGTAAACTTACTTAAGGCTAATTAACGAATGAAGGGTTCCTTATGACACTGGTGAACCTTTCTAGAACAATACTGCATAAACTAGTTCTGCCATCAGTTATGGGCTATACTCGTTCATGCTCATGACGATCATTACTCCAATGGCTTCGAAGTTGGAAATCAACTTTTGTAGATTACTGACACAATGTGAAAGGATGACTGCATCCCGGAAAAACCAGGAGGACTGGCGACTAGAAAAGGTAGAAATTGGATGAATAGAGAGAGATGCAGTAAGAATGTCCTGCGGAGCGTGTTAGTACATGTGGCTTTTGGTGGTTTAGCCCCCGGACAGACACAAACAGTGGCTTGTGCTAAGCGCAAGGCCACGACCACAAATCTTTGATGAACTGAAGAAACGCTACTGCTCTGTTTACACTGTGCTATTATTAAACCTCTTCGGAGAAGCAAACAGACTTCTATCCTTTTGTTGTTGTGCTAGAAATAGAAGTATCTCAATTGATTTGCTAAACAACTTTTTCCAATACAGTTAAAGGCTTAGCTTGACCCTCATAATTTATCGAACTTGCGATCTCTTGGTGTCGATAACAGCTTTCGCTTGTTTTCCCGCATAGGCGGTCCTGCCTTTATTCTAGTCCCGGTACATTGCCTTGTGCAGTCACAAAGGAGCCCCTATTCTTCTCATGTTCCTATTATGAGAAGAATAGGGGCTCCTTTGTGACTGCACAAGGCAATGTTCCTATTAAACTTATGGTTTGATTTCTTGTTATCTTAGTTTATTTTGTGTTAAGGTGATGTTGATATGTTATACTAGGTTTGGTTAAGTAAGTTTTGGGAGGTAACGGAGCTGTCATTTGTCTCAATCCTTCCCTTGAGAGTGAGTTGACACATTAGAGCGAATGACTTTAAATATTTAGGTCACACCTACAGTCCAAAATTTACATCATAAAATTTTGTACTGCTGTTGGTTCCCTGCTCCTCCCATCTGCAGCCATTTTTTCTGGCCAGATCGAATAGTTGAGTGAGCTCGCCGGCCAGTTAGTCTATGGGTTGATAGAAATGGGTCTAGCAAGGGTTGTCGGAAGGTAATCTTTGCCCTGCAGCACTACGAGCACCAGTTGTTATCAGGGTCTGTGCCATCCTTTAGCCACGTTCAGTCGGTGTTCAACTTGGGAAGACTGCGGTTCATGAAGTGGCCACTTTAGTAGACGTTTGATGTTATAAGAGAGGAAAATGTTACTGTGAAAGTCGGCTGTATTAATTTCATCAGCAGTATTATTGATATGCCTAGCTAAATCAAATTTACTCTGTGTGGGTTTGGTGGTGGAACTAAGGGAAATAGGGAAAAACTTCATTGAGAATATTCACAAAAAGAATTTTCAAATATTCATTCAAAAACTATTTGTTTCCATGTTTAGCAACCCCCTCCCCCAAAAAAGGAAATCCTGTGTTCATTTTATATAGCCTACCAAAGTAAAGTTTAATTTAGCTCACTAGGCGAAGCATACATAAACATAATGAAAAGAAAAAAAAAATGTTGCAACATATTTAGATTTCAATCTCCTTCCCCCTTCTTCATCCTCCGCCTCTTTCTTCCGTCCTTCACTTGCAGGTGTGCAGTCCAAAATGCATGGACCAGTCCCACTATAGTGTAGGTATGGACGATAATCAAATTTCCACTACGTGATTATTGCAATACCTTGATTGATACGCTAGCTCTTTGAAGTCGATCAGTTGGTCATAACAGCACTATTCCTACAGTAAGCCTACTAACTATACTATAGTATACGTTTAAGCCTGAAACTTGCCACAGCTAGGGCTAAATGTATGTACATAATAAGCCTAGCTTGTGTAGTGTTAATAGAAAATTATGGGCAAAAGCTAACTCTTATTTATTCAAAATAATTAAGCATTTTCAAATTCACATTCCAAAGCAGACGACATCATTTACGCACCTCTCAAAACAGCGAAAACCAGTTTACAATTTTCACAAATTTTCGACAACTTTGGAATGTGAATCGATTGACTCTCAATGTAATCGCAGCCATTATGCTACATTTTCAAATTTTTTAAGTACTTGAAATATCACATTGTCTCGCAAATAAGTCACACTTGCAGATAAGCTACACCCAGAAAACTTTACCTAAACAAAAAGTGCACGTAATCTGAACACTTTCTGCACAATTCAAGACCTGTTAAATGTGTAAATGTTGATATTAATTAATCCACAGACAAGCACTTTATGTTTTAACATTGGTCCCGTAAAATAAGCAGTGAGCAGGAATTTTTCTTACCCATTTAGAGGCCATGTATGTTTAAAAATGTAAGTTAAATGTTTATTAGAAAGAACTTCAGAACGGTTACAGCTAGAGACCTGTGGTTTGCACCATTGGAAAGCTGGTGAAAAAACGGTTAAAATGGCATATTTGAACGTCAAAATCGGTCAATATTTAACGAAATTATCTACACTGTCGCGCTCCGATGTGAACCTGACGAAATGAGTCGAAGCTGCAATAGTTGCGAAACATGAAAAGCATTGCGATAACATTATTACATGTGTTGTATATAGTGATAATATCGCAATGTTGCCCATCCCTACTATAGTGTTGTTGGGAGGGAAGGAAGAAAGCGTAGTGGGTTTTGACTGGGATTTGATAAGTCCACGGAGAAAAACAAAGAAAAAATTAGCCTAACCTAAAAACAAACAAAAAATACATGGAAATATAATTTTTGTTTGCGAATATGCAAACTGGATGTATCCTATTCGAATATGCTCTTAATGAATGAATAGTCGAATATTCATCCCAGCATCAAATCAATGAGCTTTGTCGCACATCACTATTTGTTATCAGACTTTAGAAGCCATTTCAGTTTTAAAAATCCCCATTTGATGCATGAAGATAGGAGCCACCTACCAAACCAAAAGTTGTACTTACTGTAGATTTATAATTTAGTTAATGTTTCAGGTGGTGCCGAGACCGGAACCATAATACTTAAACTTTCTTTACAACAAACAACCTAGTTTCCAGAAAAAAATTATTCTTTATACAAAATATTCTCCATAAATGCCTCTTTACATTACAACTGTCTGAGTGAAGTAATGTCAACATTTCTTATGCAGAATGAATAATAACATATAAACATGAACTAGATCCATGTACAGTATAACCTCGTTAATAAGAACTCGGATAAGAAGAATTCCCGCTTAATAAGAACGTTTTTCAAGATTTTGGTTGGTCAGCTACTCATTCAGCACTAAATATATACGGCTATAACGAACTCTGTTAATACAAATGTACGGATAAGAAGAACAAATATTTACAATTCCAGCTTATTTTTACGAATTTGCTGTTCGTAACAGTTTCTTACCCCCCTCCCCTTTGAATTTCGTTTTATTCCACGTAAAACATCGATCGCTAGTCGACTCCATATTGGGAAGTGATAAGAGTTTTGTCTGTTTGTGCAAGTGCGAAGGTCAAGGACGAACGCAGTATACAGTATACACAGCAAAATAATGTAGCCTATACAGGTAGGCTGCATTTTTTTAAAGTGGCAGCCCAATTTCTCTCGTCCGTTTACTAAGAACTATGGTTAATAAGAACATTTTTAGCTGTCCCCTTAAAGTTCGTATTAAAGAGGTTTTACTGTACGGCACATTTTGATTGTACAGCAAGGGAGTGTGTTACACTACAATATGTAATTGAACTACTCTTGTACTGTTGAGTGAAAAAAAAAAGCTTCTAGTGACTTACTAGAAGAAACTTGGAAAGGAAAAACATAAGCTTATGAACTTTTTTTTTTCCAGTATGTCGGCTCATTAGGAGAACGTTTAAGCGAACTAAAGAGCAGTCCAAGGTGTGTATATCAGGCTTAACAAAGTTTAAAAGATGGTTGTCTGGCACCGCTGCAGCACCTAACAAGCGCTAAATCAATGTTGTTTTTTTAGGGTTTCTGACCAACGTTGCATTTCTTAGTTTTTTGTGTTTCCATGCCATTTTAATCGTCTCAATGAAACCTTTTCATTGGCCCTAAAGCTAGCTCAATAGATTAAAGCACTAAGAAGTTATTTAGCGAATACTACCAAATTAGACAATTTACTTGTGGTTTCAGTTATGTTGTCTCTGTGCCCGAGAATCATTTTTTTTTTACTATGTGGCTTTAATGCTCATATTTGTTTTGTTTTAAATAGTTTTTCTATTTTTAAAATATTAAATGAGTTAGGCTTAGTTTCATTTGGGGAGTAAGAACGTAGTTCTGTAGTTCAGGGCATTTTCTATTCTTCTTTAGTAGCATTAGTTAGCGGCATTGGTTTTGCAGAACTGTAAATAACAAATAACGTGGTGCATTTACAGAAAGCTTAAAATTATTGTTGCAGTTGCCCGGACAACGACAAGCTCAGCGAGTACAGCCGCCGGGTCGACTTCTTAAAAGGACTTCTGCAAGCTGAAAAGCTAGTAAGTGAAAATGAAACACCCAATGTGCTTTTGTTGTGTCAAATTTTACTTGCCGTAATGTAGGATATGGCAGGTAACAAGGTTGTTACTAAATTCAAAAATAACATACTACCTTTACTTGGCCACTTACACATTGTATTCAAAATTCTGTCCCTAAGCTAATGGCTCAGTTCCCCAATTTATTACTGTTTTTATTAATTTATAAAATGGCAGCCTTATCGTAATGAAGAAACATCTTCTGTCCTTAGTTGTTGGTGCACTTCCTATCAACAGCACCCTTGAAGGAGGTTACATTATTGGCATCAACCTTCACGAATGTGAATTGTGTGGCACTCGCCACTTGGCCGGTAGACGTCAAAATGCACTCGCCATTGCCCATTACCTCCTCGCCATGTAGAAACAATTTTAGCAGTTATGCTGCTACTTAATGCTATAAATGTTTTTTGCATTAATCTAACTTTCCAATCAGCTAAGTTTCTGGCAACAGTATTGCACACTTGGTTGAACTCAACGCCGCAAACCGCTCGTTTCTATCTAAAACGGTTCCCGAGATATGACAATTTCAGCATCGGGTTTTGTTAATCAGTCGCCATTTTGGCAAGTAGCTCCAAAAACCAAGTCGCCAGCTGCTGAATTTTCCTCGCCATTTGGCGAGTGGCGACTGACATTGGTGAAGGTTGATTGGCATTAATAGTCAATTGATAATAATAATAATAATGTAAGTTTGTTGTAAATGCAACCGGAATGGCAAGGACCTGGTGGTCACTAACTGCCATCCGATGTTAAAACTACAAATTTTAAATTGCAAAGTTTAAAAGTTTTCCAAAAAAGTCAATTCGCAAAAAAAACACGCACATTTCCACAAACTAGACACTTACTCCTATGTCCAGCAAATTTTCAACAACTAACTGTTGTTATGATCAGGGACTAAATCAACCCTTTAAAAGCCTGATGATGACCGCAGTTAGTTGTTGAAAATTTGCTGCACATAGGAGTAAGTGTCTAGTTTGTGGAAATGTGAGTGATTTTTTTGTGAATTGACTTTTTCGGAATTTCATCATGTTCCACAGTACGAACTTCAACGAAGTTTTCCGTGAGTTTAAAAGTTTAAAACGAAGATGAAGGCTCGACTGCATAGGAAGGGAAGATGGTATTTAGTTGGGGTCACAAATGCCTTACCACCAAGGTTAGACCTACCAGGGACACAACGGTCCCCGATGGCATCGCCAAACGTGACGGACAAGTGAGGTGAAAAGCCGGGTACCATTGTCAGTGTTTCTTAAAATAATAAAATATAATATAATAAAATAAATCTATCCTAGTATAAAAGCTTGGCCAAAACCAATTGTCAATATTAGTAAAGATTAAGGCTGTACCGAACGAGAATTTTTCAGCCGAACCGAACCAAACCGAACAAACCTTAAATAAGCCGAACACCGAACACTTCCGAACCGAACAAAAATGACTAAACCTATCTACCTTAAACTAAAATGTAGAAGAACTCAATTCACAAAGATTCATCAAAGCACAAATTTCTTAACAAATGTAGGTATTTTCACATGGACTTTTAAGTCCATAGTTATTGAAACTCGGTTTAAACTTTAAAAAAATCTCCACTACTTTTACATTTTCCCTGATAACTTCTGCACCGTTAGAGCTAGGAACTTGTGGTTTGGACCAACGGAAAGCTGGCGAAAAAACCTTCAAAATGGTGTATTCAAACATCAAAATCCGTCGATTAGAAGTGAACATATGTTCGGTTTGGTATTTTGTGTTTGAAAGACCGAACACCGAACCGAACCGAACACCCTCTGTTCGGCCATGTTCGGTTCGGTTTGTTCGGTTCGGTACAGCCTTAGTAAAGATAATAAAAAATTAAAATAATAATAATACAAAAAGCATTCGAGAAAAAGTTAAAATACTATATTGGTCGCTTAAGGAACACATTTAGAGGCTCCTTAAGGAGCAATCTGCAAAATCCTGATAGGGTGTTTGCACATACGGTATTATCTGAGCTCGGGGCATTCCACATTTTGGTGACGTGTATTGAACAAAAATTATTTCTACAATCCTTAAATGGAACCCAGAATAATGAGTAGAAGATGAGAAGATTAAATGGCTTGATGGGTAAAATTTTTGTTTTGAACTTCCTATTCGAACTGTTGGCCAGTTATCCCGCCTCGTGGATTTGGAATGGACTAAAACTGTTTTACCTTGACATATCCTCAAAAAATTTCAAAGGTCTAGTTCACCTTTCACAGGCAGAAGTGAGATTTGAGTGATAACTCTGGGATAAAGTTTGGTAGTCCTGCAAGGCTATCCTTGCTTTGTCTTGGTCATCAAGTTTTGAAGACTGTTCAGAGATGGTTGAATGTGCGACTTTCACCCATCTCTGGACATGGATGAAAGAACAGATATCCTGGTAATGCACACACCTTTTCACAAAGTCAATGAATCTCTTGGCCTTGCCCACAACAGCATCAACCTGGTCTGAAACACTTGAATACGAGTACGATGTCCCCTGGTCATGCATGCTGCTGATAGAGCTATGTAGCTTTACCCAGATTGCCCTGGCTGATATGTGCAATAAAATATTGTTTGTATTTAACTTCAGAGCTACAAAAACATTTGTTATACAAGGGCTGAGATTTTTCTGTATTTAGCATGGTCTTTTCACCTTTACATGGTCATTGTAAATTAATACATATTAGAATTGAATATTTAAACATGTTAAAAAGTTTTCAATTATGCTTAGTAATCAGATTTCAAATTCATTCTTGAACTATTTCATTGTTGTTGGGGCATCCTATCATACGTTCGTACTAAGTGAATTGTTTCAGCTCTTTGGTGGTCATGATTGGGGGAGCTATGGCAGAGCTCAGTCTAGTTGCATGAAGCAGTTGATCTGTTCATTGACTGGAAAGGGGACCCTGGATAAATCTCTGCCAGTCAGTACTAGTCAAACCAGGGTAGTAGAGAGACTGTCAGCCTCCTTCAGTGGATGTGAGGTCTATTCAGTATTCTGGATATGGTCTCTCAACTCCCCGCTGATGAACAGAAGTTTCCCCGAGCCAACCCCTGGGTTTTTCCCTTCCCTAACTAGACTTTTTCTCCTTCTATACGGGCTCACCTGAAACGACTTTTAGTTTGCTTCAGTCATACATGTTAACAAGAAAGTTAATGTTGGACTCTCAGTTACTGAATAACGAGGCAAACACATCCACATAGGCATTGCTATTCAGGCATTGTCATTCATGGCTGCTCCTAAGTGTAACATTAAGCGCTATAACGAGACTTTCTGTCAGTTTGAAGCGAAGCTAAGTGACTCTTCCCTTACACGTAATACTGTCCCTGACTCTTGCTATACATGACTTAGTCGTTGACAAGCAACTGTATAGCCCATATCCTTAACATTGGTGGTAGGTTGGCAGTGCTTCTGAACATCACAATTAGGAACTCTGAGGATGCTGGTCTGGAAACCGAGGTAGCTTAATTCCAAGTTAAAATCATTAATCGTTATTTAACAGCTCTTTGTACACAAGTTATTTAAAAAGATTGTGTTTGTTTCAGCCCACTGCTATTGAAAAATCGATGGCTAATCAGTTGCTGACTGCAGGCCCAGTTTCGGGAAGCGAACAGTTAACTAGGGAAATTCACCTGCAGACATCTTCCCGTTACACAAAAGAAATGAGGGCTGAGCTACTAGGCAACGAAAGTGGTGAGTCTTTAACTCTGCGGTTATAATACGGGCCACAATAAGATTTAAAGTGAAAAGTTAACTTTAGCCTTTCTGTATGTCGGTAGAGCAAAGTACTGTTTTTAATTAAGGAGCTAAGATCAAGAGGTGCTTTAAGTAATTCACATGAACGAAGACTAAGGTTTGTAATTCCTTCAAACTGAATAGTACAGTGTGTTGATTTCCTGAACCATCTAAGAATGGTCCCTCAGTTTCTCCACTTGGCATAACGTTTCATTGAAAAGAATATTCTAAACCCTATAACGAGCATTAGTTCATCATCGGTCATCTTTAGAACTTCAGGCTGTTCACTTTTTCTGGTATATTGACGAATTTCTTTTTAAATCAAAATATGAGTTTACGTTTTCTGTTTGTGTAAAGCGGGCTTGTTCTTAGTATTTTCTTGATTATTGTTGAAAACATTTCCAGTTAGATCAGCTTGGTAGGATTTCCAAGAGTGCAAAGGGGTCCATGAAGTTGTGCAAAGTTGCACAGGTATCCACTTTTCAAGCACTGGCCCTCAATTGACCTCCTCCAGTAGAGTGTCTCAGGTCATCACCACCCTGAAACCGTAATTAAAAAAAAAAGAATGTAAGATGTGAGTTTGACCAAGGAGATACGTCCAAAGAATATGGCAGTTCTGCCCCATAAGTTCGAAAATCAGTAAAGTTGGGCAAGGTAGTTTGACGTTATAACTGGAAAAAAGTACGTACACCAGTTGTGGGGTTTGAACCGGTGTTTACTTGGTTTAGAGCTAAGTTGCTGACCACTGGGCAGTGCTTCCTCGGGGTCTCGTGGGGCCCCTCAGAGCTCACGATGGGCCTAGGGACTTACTTCTGCCCCCCGCCCCCCCACCCAATCTTAAATTTCCGCCCTCCATAACTTAAGAGGTTAAAGCGTTATAGTAACAATTCAAATAAAATTCTAAGATTGGTTCCTGGCAAGATGTCCAACAGTTTGGCTTGCTTAAAATTTGTGTCGGTGCCATGCCTTCCCTGTATATTTATTTTCCTGATTTTTTACCATTTTGTATGTGGGTGTACAACTTTTCTAACTTGTAATGGAGAGCAAAAAAGAAATGCCAACAATTTGTCTTCAAAGCACAGTATTTTGCACGACCGCTCACTAAAGCGGTGTCCTTTCACCCACTGGCGTGAACAATTTTTAAACCCACAACAACTCTTTTTGGGGATTTTTATGACATTCAGAGTGCAGATCGGGCTCGACCTGGAAGCCTTGGGTTTGTTAGCTGTATTAGAAGTAGAACCGCCCAACAGCATCAGGTAGCGTATGGATAAAACAAGTTTGAGACAAGTCTGGCATTTTGTTTGCTGTTTTGTTCTTGTTTGTGCTTACTTGCTGCCTATTATTTCTTTGATGTTTTGTTGCTGCATATTAACTATGATGTTGATGTTTTGTTGCTGCTTTTGTTTCTGTATTGCTTACTTGTTTAGTCTTGTTTTTCGAACTTGTTTACAGAACCCTCAAGACGACACGTTCTTAAAAGAGCAAGTTGGACAATTTTCTTTGTGTATCTTTTGGCCTGACTTTACATTATTGCTAGCATAGTTAAACTGTGCAGTCATCGACCTGTAGCTACTTACATAAAATGTTAAGTGTAGAGACAAACTGTCCAAACTGTACAGGTGTTAGCGATCATGTACTTATATCTTCCCGTGGTTAAGATGAGTTTTGACGTTTGAGTCATTTTTAGGTAGGCTAAGTAATAGGGTCACACTCATAATAGGTATACTTATGGATCCAGCGAGCTATGTCCTGAGACAGTCATCATAAATCCGACCCGCACCATGTCACATCGAGTTGGCTCATCCACCAAATTGATAACAAAAATCTCAGTCGTCTTTCATAGACCAAATTTATACCGCGTCATAATTTTAGATGCGGCAACAATAATGAAGTAAAAGCAACATACAATTAACCTAACCAACAGAATCTACAGAACAGTGATCAGCCTAATTTCCATACACTTGCCGTGGCCCGGGATGCTACCGTCCGTAGTTCAGAAAGTAAAAATGAAAACAAGTTTAATTAATTATGTGCTATGTTTTTATGCAGATGGTTTAAAACAGAGAAAGAAGGACACTAGTTCTGAAGACTTTGATACTGTTATCCGTTACCATCAAAATGCACAAGAAAAGTTGGCGGATGAAATGTTGGCTTTAGCACGTAATATGAAAGAAAATTCTCTGATTGCTAGCAGTATAGTCAAGAAAGATATAGAGGTAGGTGGCTTTAAGTCCTATCATAGGTCCTTTGTCAGAATTTCTTATAAAATTGCATATAAAAACAGGGGTCGTAGAGTTCCTACTTTTTTTTGTGTAATTCCTTATTTTCCTACTTTTTTCCTGTTTTCAGATGTACAGTTCCCTACTTTTTTTTTCAGCCATGCTTATTCTGTTTATAAATTTAAGTGTAAATTAATAAAATAACGCATAATATTTAAGTTCAATACGTAAGGCACGAACTTCATTGGTGTACGCTCGGTCCCTGACTTGTTTTCAACATAATGAGGCGTTCTCCGCGTGCGCCTTGAAAAGCATCACTTCCGGTTTCTTATCTTGCGCAACGGTTTCGTTTTCACAAGTCTACCGTCAACGTCCAAGCATAAATTGTTGAATAAGTGCTTAGCCTACTATTATGTTTCCACTATTTAAATTTAGTACTAGCTGTTTGTAATTTCTTTTCTCGATACAATGAATGAGTATTAAAAACCTTAAGTGTTCTGTATTACGTCACCATGTGCGTTGGGCTTGCTGAGCCAGCTCCGATAGAATGGTTTCGTCACACATTTTGTTATTTCCAGTTTGTAGAGCGTCGACAAGAAAATATTCGGAAAGTTAATGATCTACAATTGCGTGCAGCAGCTTTTCATGTACTGTTGATAAAATAAAAATGTATCGCTGCCGTTGGGTACGTTATAGTGGACACTGCTGCTGCCCCTTTTTCCTTAAATCATCGCGAGTCGAAATTTGTTATGTTGATCTTGGGTCCTGCAACAAAAATTTAATTCGTACTTTCGTGAAATTGTGACTGATTTTAATTTGTCTTCGAAAATTTAAGAACTTCTGAGTTGAAGTGGGTTGGTGGTGTTAGTGTTTATCAAATCTTTTTCCTCTGGAAAATTTTTTTACTATGGCGTTCATTAGGGCTGGGATCGGTTACACGGTTAACGGGAAACCGTTCCACGTTCGGTTACACAGATTATAAAACCCATATCCGAAAAACGTTTTATGCGTGCACCATTCAAAACCCGCGGTGAACAAGCCAAAATTAGCCACGTGTCATCATTTAGGCCTACTAATCCAAACACTCAAAATCAGTGAAAGTAGAAAACCAGGGTGGGTAGGGGGCAGCTTATTTACAAATAATCTGCATGGGCTTGTTGTCCCATCGAAGTTGCTTTCTTTCTTCGAAACAAACTGCTGATCGCCAGCGCATACACGAGGCAGTTAAAGACAAGCTGACCAGCATCTGCTTTCCCCGCGTCATGGAGAAGTGGACTCGTCTATACCTAGCGTGAACGGCAGGGAAGCGCCGTCATAACACGTAAACGAAATGCGTTGCTACCCGAAAACACAAACATGCTAATTTTTCTGGCTCATAATTTGAAATGAATGGAACATTAACGAAAACGTTGTTAAATTTTGTTGTTTTGTTTGTTGCTTACGTTGTCGTAAATAGGCTTAAGCCATCTTGTAGAAATTTTAAAGCTATACATAAAGTCAAAATTCTTGATAAAGTAAGTACTTAAATTTATGAATGTCAACTTTCTTCTAGTTTAAATCTCAAAATGCAACATGTAGTAAATAATTGTGCTTGTCTTACCAAGGCCTAAACAGGGGAGAAATTTTTTTGTCTGTATTTTTTGTTGAAAATGGAAAAACGGTTTTCGTGTAACCGACCGGAAAAAAACCCGGTTAAACGGATAACTAAAAAACTGGAAAGTACCAGCCCTAGCGTTCATACACCAGTGTAATCGCCGTTTACCGTTATTTTGCCATTTTAACCAGTAGCGTGCACAGACCACCGAGAAGGCAGGGACAACATTTGTAAAATGGCACGCTGAGGTATTGTTTCTGGGGACTTTTTTTTTTATCATTTTTTAAGCTAGTCTCTCTTTTTTTACCATTTTATGCCCCTTTCCTGGCCTTTTTTTTGTCCTTTTTAAGCCTCTAGGCCCTTTCTCTGGTTGAAGCACCAGCGTTTATCGGGTCAGAAAACCAAAATATACAACATTTTTTTTTTTTACAAAAAGAGTAAAAAGGGCACTTTTTCGAAAAGGACCGGGGCAACGCCCCCCTCCCCCTCCCCCCCATCCTGACCCCCTCCTGCGCACAACACTGATTTTAACCAGCTCGCAACGAGCTTTCCCATGGCTTAGGCCCTACACTTCAAGACTATCTCAAACGACTTTGTGGCCGAGGTCGGGCTGTGTGTGTGTGGATCGGCCAAAGCAGCAGGAGCCGGGCTGTAAGAGCGCACAGTTTTAAACTCCTATTTAAATTCTTGGCGCATGAATTTACCAGGTACAGTATTGGCAAGGCACCCTGTGGGGTAGATACAGGCATGATTGTGGCATGGTGGTATCGGCACGAGACGGTGCATTTGATTTTGGTAGAGAGTGAGTCGATTGGTGACTGATCATGGTACACGCTTATCACGAAATTTGGCCCTCCCCATGCGCCTATGCTCCCCAGTTTTTTTCATGAAAAATAAAAGGAATCGTGCACATATGGCATTCCCATTCTGTGCAGGGAAGCCGGTAGCCTGGAGGGCTTGGGGCAACTGCAATTGTCTCAGGCTTTTGCTTTCAGGCGACAATTCAATGAGGAGTGGGACACACTGTGAACGGTGAAAATTTGCATTTGTGGGGATATTGTGCCCTTGAGTAGTGCATCAAGTGCCGACTTTGAGAGTTGTTGAGGCAGTAAAAAGGGATTTTATATTAAAAGGGCTACAATTTCAGTAAAAAGGGAAATTGCAGTGCTAGCTACGGTGGCCCTGTTGCCTACACGTCAATTACAAGCGGGTCGTGTATTCCCTCCTCAGCGAGGTGTAGGCTGGCAGCAACAGGAGAATGGTTAGGAGGATTGGCACTGAGCATATGGGTTTCGACTCCTCGGCTAAAAGAAAAAGGGTAACTAATGTGTCTTTTTGATTGAATCCAAGGTTACTTTGAGAGTGGGTGTGCGATTGCGGAAATCGGGGCGAGATTGTCCCAGTGATGAGGCGAGGTGTGGAGCTGGACACGTAGGGCAGTGGGTGATTCCGACTAGAGTCGGATGGCCTCTTGTATTTTGGTTCTGTAGTGCAGGGCTCAGCAGTAATACACAGTTTGTCTGCAGTGGCAGTGGTATTGGTGTATACTGACTTACGGCCTTCTGCTTGCGACAGGAGTGTGTTTGGGGTGTTGAATTAGATGTACCTACTGCATCGGATCCATTGTTTTGGTGCCTATATTACTTGGCGATCATACTCTCAGTGATTTGTTATGCTGGAGCATGTTAAAGGGCTACTTTCAACTATTTTTGAGTTTCATAGTAGTTAGGACCATTGGATGGTATCAAGGCACCCTCTGGTGCAACGTTTTGGTTTGTAGTTTGTTCCGTAAGCAATTGCCAAGGCATAGGTACGTGGTGTTTTGGGATTTGCCTCTAGTTGCAGGTTATTCACACTAGTTGCATCCTTCCATATGTCTAAATTTGGAGCTATATACCCTTCCATTGGCAATGTTGGTCGCCATTAGTGCAGAAAATAGGGCAAGCGAGTCAACCCGCCTGGATTTACTGTGGTGTAAATTTTTTTTATATGAACTGAGTCAATATTGTGGTGCGTGACCATGTGACGAGCAGGAGTGGTATGCCGTTTTTAGTACTGTGTATACTGCGCCTTGAGGACAGGTCATTACAGGTGATGCGCTAGGAGGCTTCATACATTCGTAGGATGGACAAGTTGAGAGACCAGGTTTCTGCTCATCCGGGAATCGACCGGGTGCATTGTTCGTCTTGGGTGCGTCCGCATCATCCCATTGGTGCCTTAATGGTGGCACGTTGCATGGTTGGAGTGAGTTGTTGAAAGCCGCTGGTGTGGACACGAGGCTTTTCTGGGCCCGCTCCGTACGGTTGGCAGGGATGTAGGCAACTGCAGAGTATAGGGTTTTGCATTTTATTTTGGATTCAGTTAGGATCCAGATCCGATTCCCCAAATCTTGTAAATTATCCAGAGCCGATCCGAATTTGGTAAAAGTAGATTCGGTCGATCCCTAGTCAAAATGTAATTATAATCTAATTAGTTTCGTAGTAAATTTTGAGGGGAGAGCTGTGTAACAGTCCTACAGGCTGTTAACTAATAGGAATTACTTACTGTGGTTTTATTCTGAAGGTGTTGGTGTGACAACACAGATGTGTGTAATACGGGGAATGTCATAGAGAGATATATTGGCACCTTCAGAAAACCGCCAATGACTATCTAAGGGCAGGAGTCGGGGATAAAGATGCGGCGATAACACATCTTGGAATTTCCTCGTGTCGAGTTCACAGACTGGCTTATTATTATGCAGCTTCCTAATTTGGCAATTTCAGTATTTCTAGGAAATGGGACACGCGCGCGATGAGTATTTGTGGTGCAAGACCCCTCCTTATAAAAGGGCTTGCCTTACCCTTGCACATCACCTAAGATTTGGGGTAGCCTAGATGAGAGTTCATCTTTCTCAGGCTAAGAAATTCTAGCTGTTGATCAACTGTACTTTATCATGGATCGCAGAAATATTGAAGTTTATTCTATTTTATTTCATCCATCGAGGTTTCATTATTCGTGACAGCCTACGTCACGTCTAGATGGCAGCATAAGTGCCTTTTTTCGGTGAAGCGGTGATGTAAAAGAGCCTAAAAAACACAAAAATAGGACAATAATGGCTAAGAAAAGTGGTGCAAAGAGGGGCAAAAATGGTTATTCCACAAAAGGGGGGTAAAAAGAGGTTAAAACAAAAAAAAAAAAAAAAGGCCCTCAGAAAAATAAGTTTGCCCCTGCCCTCTCAGGGGCCTGTGCACGTCCCTGTGCAGATAGGTTGATACTGGCTGGGGACATGTCTGCGGATGGCTCAGTGTGTGAATACCCTTTTCCGTTGCAATTTACTTTGTACGTGCAAAATACTTCTAGCCTTCTGGCATTCAGCGTAGCCACTAAAACTTGGTCCCTTTGCTCGGATTGGCTATCGGTACCTTCTAAAAATTATATGGAGCTCTTTGGTAGTAGTAATAATAAAATAATATAGTTGTCCAAATAACTGTAAAATATCCCAGAAAATAAGTCATAAATGTTAGCTAAGCTGATGAAGTGTGTGGAGTGTAGTCTAGAATTTTGTGTAAAGCAAGGGCTGGTTTGTTGTATGTTTGCAGACAATTGAAAAATCAACTAAGCTCACGGATCAGAATTACAGCAAGCTGAAGGTAGAAAGCGAGAACCTTGAACAACATACACAAAAGGCTTGTAACTGGTGGATTTGGTTGATGCTGGTTGTCGTTTGCTTGACCTTCATTAACATGGTCCTCTTCATGAAGATTTTTCCTAAAGGATAATTAAGCTGTGTTATGTAGTGGGGGAGTAATTTGATTATGAATCATGATCTGATTAATTTGGTGGTAAGCTTGGTGAATTTTTCACTGTAAGAGTATTTGTAAATATGTAACACAGAGTATTTATTTTAAATAAATGTGGTAATTCTGCGTTGACTATTTTGTACAGCAGTAAACTAAATACAGGGTGGTCCACAAAAAACTGACGACCCAACATTTTTTAAGTCCTACTTTTCTAGTTAGCACCCCCTCAGAACCAGAAGAGGACAGAAATCAAATCTAATGAAACGAAGATTTCTGGCCTCTCCTGGTTCTCAGGGGTGCTAACTAAAAAGGTTGGATCGTCAGTTTTTTGTGGACCACCCTGTATACAAGCTATTTAAAGTAAGAAAAGTAGACATAATAGAATTTATTAACCAAGAATTGTTCCATTTAAAAGCACCATTTCCAAAAAGCTTCTGCCAATCGGCCAAAAAAGGCTGCTTTGTACTTTCTCCTCTCAACCGTGATTATCCTAGCCCTAACTCGCAACCGGGAGTTCTGGTGTTACTTAACAATTGAGTGATTACTGTTGAGGAGGAACAGAAACTAGGTGATGACAGCTTTCTTGGAGGAATAATGTTAATACCTTCCAAAGGGGACACTTTTTGGATAAATTAACAAGCTCAAAACTGGACTTGATTTTAAGTGATAAACTTTTTCGATACTTGATGGTCTTGCTACCGATGTGGGTTTTGGATGGAGATAAATTGTATGTATTGATATTTCACTTGTCAGTGGAACAATAACAAGCGAAAAAATAGGCAAAATCAAATGTGTCAAACCACTGTCCTTTGGCGAAAGACTTTCGGTTTTCAACATTCCTCCATCCGCACTTTTCACTGCAATTGGATACTCGGATTGTCCTTAACCCTGGATAACAGAGCTAAACTTGCTGCTGTTGTTGTTTACGCTCCTACCGAAGACGGAATGAAGCAACATACGACACACTTTTCCAAGTGCTAGCTGAGGTTGATCTCTTCACAAGAGAAGCTAATACTGATCTGGTAATTGTTGCTGGAGATTTAAATGTTGATGTGCATAGAGAGAACCAGTACACTGAACTGGTGGTAACAGGAATGTCAGCAACTGGACTCATTTTCCAGGACAGCACACTAACTGTTTATGCTTACAACTACGTTAGTCCCTACGGAATCTACGAGAATGCAAGATTGTGGATTGACACATATATGAATTCCCTCTTAGGCAAACATTACGATTATTTGAGAGGACAAGATGAAGGTAGGTTGGATCCATCCACCACTGGGTATGGAGATTTCTGCTGCCTTCTGGCGTATTCACAGGGAATCTCAACACCCTGTTCACTGTATATGCTATTGAATTCTTAGATCCCCTGAGTGAATCTACCGCATACCAGAGAAATAACGATGTTAACCGTGTCACGAATGCCCTTATGCACATCCATTCAGCGGCTGGCTTGATCTGCAGTGAAACTAACTGCAAGATTGAAGCCCACCGAAAAGAGAGGCCGCTCTGCTCGGTGCCGTTATTACTCGTTCTGCACGTTGCACCCCCATGTCGTACTGTTCGCAGGGGCCCTCACGGGTACCTGGGTGAAATCAACACGTAAAACAGCATAATGCTGCTCGCCAACAAGCCTACATACAGTGGGTGAAAAATAGGCTTTTTGTTCAAGCCTGAGACTTATTTGCCTCAGCCTAACAAGGCAGAGGATGTAATTTCGTTCCTACTCAAGGCTTTGACCTTCTTCATCGTATTTTAGTCCCAAAAAGTTCCAAAGAACTAAGAACTCGATCAAGACGAGTGGACACAAGACTGTTTCTTCTAGCGCTTGCATTAAGAATAGAGCTGGGCGGTATCAGGATTTCACGGTTCGGTACGGTATCGGTTTTTCCATTTTTCATACCTCGGTTTTTCGGTTTTTGGGTACGGCATTGTTTTTTTTTTTACAATACAAAATGTT
This sequence comes from Lithobius niger, assembly GCA_023313725.1. Classification (NCBI taxonomy): domain Eukaryota; kingdom Metazoa; phylum Arthropoda; class Chilopoda; order Lithobiomorpha; family Lithobiidae; genus Lithobius; species Lithobius niger. The sequence goes on from JAHWFP010249813.1 coordinate 91,228, forward strand.
AAACTTATTTTTAAAATTTTTTATTTTATCGTACTTCAACGAATCAACATCGAAAACGTTGTGTTGATTTTTATTTAAAAATAATGCTTTTCCCAAGATTTTGGTGTTAATTCGTGCAAAACAAATCTTGTTCAGCGACCTTGTATATGGGAAGGCATCTTTTTGGCTACAACGGTTGACTTCCGGTTGCGTTGAATGTGCTGCAACTGTAACCAAAGGCTTGCAAACGTAGACTGACAGTGACAGTGAGTTGCCGTTTCTGTTCTGCATTTTCTTTCATTATTTAACACTTTGTTGGTTTTCAAGAATAAAGGTAGCAAAATAGAAAAGTGTACGATCGTGTGTGCAGTATTGAAACCAAGCGATGTCGTAGCCGAAAACCGAATTTTTGGAGATAACCGAATTCGGTTTCGGTATTTTTAATAAACACCGAAAACCGCAGTATTAATACCGATACCGCCCAGCATTAATTAAGAAAACATCTTTGAAACGAATGGACTTGAGCATGTACGATGACTTTCTTCAGCTGGCTCCCAACTTCTCTTGGCTTTGTCCGTTACCAAGATCCTTCTCCTGAGCAACCATGTTCAGGATAACAGAAGCATCAAGTCATGCACCAGTATCTTCCCGGAAAACGTAGTTGGAAGACAGAAGTGGTGACCATTCATTCCTGGGACCCCTGGAAAGAATGAGCTGGCCAAGGTCTTCTGCACCTGGATGGATCACAGCAACTTGAACGCCTTGATTGACTTGGGTTTGTTTACAGCCAAGATCATTCTTTGGGATACAATTCAAAGATTGCAACGAAAGTTTTTTCACCTTCCGTAATGCTACAAAAAGTGCCTCTGGGGTCACCAGCGAGACATGGTTTGTGTCCTGGGGCCGTCCATCTAGCATCGTCCCCCTGGGGCATGCCGATTTTGGCCGTGATCCGAGCACTTTTCATTTTTCCTGCAAGTCCTTCATGATTCCATTCTCTTAGCTTCAGTGGTGATGGAGAAATGAAGAAGAAGCATCCAGGCTTTTTCATTGCAGTCAGGCAGCCTGCCGCAAGGTTGGCTTCCTGGATCTGACGCTTCTTTGATTTCACCAAAGAAAAAGCAAAGCTGTCAATGGATGTCAGAGGAAGAGGCCCAAGGTACCAAACCCCACTTTTTTGATTCATGTGTGTTTCTGTGAGTATTCACAGGGAAGAATATCACCTGGATACATGGTGGCAGAGTGAGGTGTTTCTCACCCGTCGCAATCCCAGGAGAAAGCCAACCTGGTTTGCCCTTACCTTCATCCGGCTTGCACCGTCACTCTGTAGATTCATGGTGCAGCCTAAGAACTTAACAATTACCCAGAAAGAGACGACGGCAATGGTCCTCCTCCTGTTTGTCAAAGTTTAAACAATGCAAAATTTAATTGGGGAGGTATTCTGGGATAAAAAGTAAGATCAGCTCTCCCATTACCATTTTTTACCATTCCGCAGCCTAATTTACCATTAATTTACCATTCTGCAGCCTAAAGGAGTAAATCCATTTTTATCCTCTGATACCTATACAATTAACCTCCCTGTCTCCCCTCTATTTTACCACTTCACTGTGCACCTGACAATATGACGGCTATTATTCCACACTTGTGCGGCATGTATAGGGCTGGGATCGGTTACACGGTTAACCGGAAACCGTTCCACGTTCGGTTACACGGATTATAAATCCCATATCCGAAAAACGTTTGATGCGTGCACCATTCAAAACCCGCGGTGAACGAGCCAAAAATAGCCAAGTGTCATCATTTAGGCCTACAGTAATCCAAACACTCAAAATCAGTTAAAAGTAGAAATCCGGGGTGGGTAGGGGGCAGCTTATTTACAAATAATCCGCATTGGCTTGTTGTCCCATCGAAGCTGCTTACTTTCTTCAAAACAAACTGCTGATTGCCAGCGCGTACACGAGGCAGTTAAAGACAAGCTGGCCAGCATCTGCCCTCCCCGCGTCATGGAGAAGTGGACTCGTCTATACCTAGCGCGAACGGCAGGGAGGCGCCGTCATAACACGTAAACGAAATGCATTGCTACCAGAAAACGCAAACATGCAAATTTTTCTGGCTCATAATTTGAAATGAATGGAACATTAACGAAAACGTTGTTAAATTTTGTTGTTTTGTTTTTGGCTTACGTTGTCGTAAATAGGCATAAGCCAACTTGTAGAAATTTTAAAGCTACATAAAGTCAAAATTCTTGATAAAGTAAGTACTTCAATTTATCAACGTCAACTTTCTTCTAGTTTAAATTTCAAAATGCAACATGTAGTAAATAATTGTGCTTTTCTTACCAAAGCCTAAATCATATTTTTTTTCAGCTTTGTTTTTTAGTGATGTATTACACAGGGGTGAATTTTTTTTGGCTGTAATTTTTGCTGAAAATGGAAAAACGGTTTTCGTGTAACCGACCGGGAAAAAAACCGGTTAAACGGATAGCTAAAAAACCGGAAAGTACCAGCCCTAGGCATGTAGTATAATTTTGATTGTTATTCATTGGGTAAGCGGTATGGGTGGAAGAGGACGATTTCAAACTCTAGTCAGGGTTGTCGTCCTGAGCATACAATAAACGTATAATTTTATTTGGAAGGTGTTCAGGGATAAAACAGATTTACCCTTTCTGGCTGGGGCATGGGAAATCACTTGTTTTTTCAAGAATGAGCAATAAATAGCATGTGGAGTAATACTGCAGTAAACATGGTCTCTAGTCCCTAGTAGACTAGTATCATTTATGGTTAAACTAGGGTGGTATCTGATCACCTGTTAACCTTTGTTGCCTTTAATGAATGGAAACATTCTTGGAAATGCTTTTGCGGCATTTTGTCTTGCAACAGTCCAAGAATTTGTCCGCTTGTTTCTAAATATGAATGTCCCCCACATGTTCCTGTCAACAAGAATTTATAGGATTGGGGAGAAGAATTTGTAATGATAAGAAGTCCCAATTGAAACGTGTTACATTCATTCCTATTAGTTCCATCTTGAGTTTTCAGAGGGCGCCACATGTTCCATCTGGTAATTTTTGCTCATTTTCAGCCCAAATCTAAAGTAAACTAAATTCCAAGCTAGTTTCATTTAGTTTAATTTTAGGCCGAAATTCCCACATGAAACTCATGGTGCCCTCTATAAACTTGGACGGAACTAATAGGAATAGGAGTTGTCACAAATTCTCCTCCCCAACCCTATAAATTCTTGCTATTAATTATTACCTCGGGTTCATAAAAAGTTAAAAACAACAAAATAGAACCGGTAGTAAGGTTAATAAACGCACAAGTAGCTGTGGTACCATATTTAAATCCTGGTTGAAGTTAGAGACCGATATGTGCCATGCAGAGCAACATGCAGTGCACCTATATTTGACGGCTTCATATCATCACATTTTTCGAACTCGAGTGTCTCTTTTAATACTAACTGTGTAGTGGGATGTGTCAATGGTTACTTATCAATAAGTAAAGAGCGGAGAGCTGATCACTAGCGTATTCACCATTCCATTTGCCATTTGAGCTATATTTGCGTGTAATATTTTTAGGTTAGCAAATTGAATTGGTGATGTTTGTGTTGCACTATGTACATGCAAATAATAAACTGTCAAAATCATGCAGAATAATTGTCCTTAACATACAAAAATTGCCTGCATCTTTGCTGGATTGCGTAAGGCACAAGCTGACTTTTTTCCTCTAATTGTACAGGTGTGTGAATTTCCTGTATGTATCTTGCTGGTTGGTGAAATGGTGTTTTTTTAATGTCTTTTTTGTATTACCATAGCAGTTTAACACTGACGTTGCTGATATGGTTTAAAGTGGCACTATCACCTATTGAAAACCGTTGGCAAATACTCTGGCGCCATGTAGCAGCAGTAATATTGTTAACCTGTACACCTTACTCCCTGGTACACGAGGAAGTACCACATTTTCAATCAATAGTTAAGAAGGCTCCTGGCTTGTTTATTTCGTAAAAAGAAATGACACTGTGCATTCCTTCGCTTGATGCAAGCAAGTGCTAGATAGTACTAGATACGCTAGATGTTGTCAGATTCTGCCTACTTTCAATCGGTTATAGCACTACTTTAATTTCGGCCCTAAATTGTTGAACAGCAAACTCAAACGGAAACCCTTCGATCATTGCAGGGCTGAAAATCGACAAGTAGATTGCCTTCCCTAACAGTTGTAGGAACCCCAAGTATGCCTTACCAGTAGGCGGAACAAAGCTTAATTTGTAATTGAGTTTTAAGTTGGGTATTTCTAAATTTTTCTGGGTTTGCCAAGTTGGAAGATTATTGGAGGAATGTGATATCGTAGTGCAGCATTTAGTTTGAATATTGATTTCGCTTAGTGTGTTGCATATTAAGATGTGCTGCATGCAGTCTGCTGAGAAAGTTTTACGGAAATTTACTACCTTATTACTAATATCCTACAGTTTGTTTATAATTACCGGTTTGTTTTGTCACTTCTACTTCATGAATTATGCAATGTAAATAGTATTTTGCAAGCGTGTACATACCATAAGTACGGTAGTTCCCTGTTTGATCTCCTTTTCTGCAATGTTGAGGTGGTGTAGAGGAGATTTGCACTATTCCTAGGATAATGATCAGCTTGACTTGCCTGGGTAGAAACACTCGCTAATACATGGCAGAGTTTACATTTACCTGTGTCGTCAAACTACCAAGTGGCATTGTCGACGTTCACTGGATAATATGTACTCGGGCGGATATATATGCAGGGGCCTCAGACTCTGTTTTTGAGGCACAGTCATGTAGGTGTTAGGAAGTGTTTGTTTGGGTGCCAGGGTGGTGTGCGTGTGGAATTCTGTACCACAGGATGTCATAGTTGTACCGTTCCTCAGTGTTTTTTAACGTCCATCACCTGTCCCTTTGCGTGACACTGGGTGATGGCGACATATGTGCCATACTAAATGTCTTGACTATCTAAACGGATGTCATGACTTTTCCTTTTGGAGCATGGACTAAGTTGAGCAGGTTGCACAGTTCACTTAATGTATCGTACAGTTTGATGGTATAAGCTAAGTTAAGCGCTGCTCAGTGGTAGCCTTGCGACTCGTTGATTATACTAACACACAAAAGAATAAGAACACGACATCTTTCATTGAGACTCGATCCTAAACCTCCTGTTGCTGGCCATATGTGCTGACCGCTGTACCACTCACCTGCATAATTTCTTTAAATGCAGCTGGCTTAAGGGTATTTAACTCTTAAATACAAAAAGAAAAAGAAAATTTTACCGGCCCTCAGTCCAGCCGGCTAAAAATGGTTTCTTTTTGCCTAAAACATATTTTACCTGTTAATTTACATTACACTGTCCCCAATGGAATATTCCCCTGGAGATTTCTTCGTCTGTGCAGCCGCTTGCTTGCATGCCCCACTGCGCTTGCGCGGCGCAGTCCTCTCTTATAAAAGCGAGAGCGCGGATGGTTTCAGCATTTATTTTCCTCTCAATCTGTCAGGCGGTGACTCTATAGAGGGGAGGTAGGGCGGGAGTAGGTTAATGTTTTAGGCAAAAAGAAACCATTTTTAGCCGGTCGGACTGAGGGCTGGCAAAATGTTCTTTCTTATTTGCCAAAACATCCTAACCCATAACCGCCTAGATACGAACGTACGCCTTCAACGTACAACAGCGAAAAACTAAGTCCCAGCGCGAGCTTTGTGAGGGGTCCCCGGGGACCCTGAGCAAAGCGGGCAGTCACGGCCCAGTGGTCAGCGTCGTCGGCTCCAAACCAAGAGAATGCCGGTTCGAATCCGAGAACCGACCCGAGTACCATCTAAAAAAAAGGGGTCTGAGAGTTCTTTCAGGCGGTTATGGGTTAACCTGTTAATTTGCATTGACAGCAGACCTCGTCAAAGACAGGTGGCGGGCACCCTGGTATGCAAGTAGGCTGTCCCCCAGAGAATTTTGAAATAGTTTGGAATGGCGGTCGTGACCGGTGTTGATGGATCTTGCTTCCATCAGTGGTTGGTTTGCTGCCGTCATGGATGGCTTGCTTCTGCTTCGTTCCGAGTGCTTAAGGGGGGCTTGACCACAGTTCCGGCTGTGACACGTGGTCTCAGACGGTGTGGTCTTTTCCGTTTACTTGACATGTCCCCATGGAAGTGGGGAGTTAGAGTTGTTAGTTGTTGCCAGTATGCTGCTCGTGGGCCCAGGATGTGGAGATTGCTCAGACTTCGAGTGTCGTTAAGTTTGTGTACTTGCACATGTTATGTTTGACGTAGGCTGCTTCGACTTGCTTTTAAATCCAGTGGGATGTCATTGCAGTGGAGTTTTTCCCCGAATTGTGAGTTGGTGGGTGAGAAGAGTAGTTTTCTTCCTTTTCGAATGTCGATGTGGCGTAGCGTATGGATCGGGCTTCCTTGACTTCCAGTTCGTTTCCTATAATGATGGAAAGGGCAGGAAGGTTAATTGGTTTCCAGGATTCAGTTCGACTTGGAGATTAGTTGTTTTCGTCGAGTGGCTCATTGTGACCCTTGAAGGGCACCTTCCCTGGTTTTAGTTGTGGGGTGCAAGCTTGCAATGATTCGAGTTCGGTGAGATTACGGAGAGACTGTTTTTTGAGAATCTTCCTGGCCGGCAGCTTGGGAGGATGCTTGGAGACCTGGAGGCCAGGTCGGCGATGGTGTCTTAAACCGTCATTGACGAAGGGGACCAAGACTGGCAGAGGCCCTTTGGTTTAGGTGAAAGGGCCAGGGTGGTGTTCTGGCGGTCAGCTGTCTCAAAGACTGACGGCCGCCGGGTTGCTGCATGTAGGCGAAGCTGGATTGTCTTCCGTCACGGGAGGTGAGGACTTGACGAAAGGTGATCCAAAGGGTGAAAGAAACGGCTGCTGGTAGGCGCTCCAGAAGGTGGGCCGGTAGAAGGCGGCCTTGAAAATAGTTGAGATGATCCGTCATGGTCACGGCGTTGATGCTGTTGGGGCGGGCTTTGGTCTTGACGGGAAACGAAAGCCAAGGGCATGTCGAGTTGAGGATGGGCTGGCGGGTGGTGGGTAGTCACACGGCAGACGGGAACTGAAGAACATCGGAAGACGAAAGGAACCAGGAGAAGAAGCGAACTGTCGACAATGACGGCAGCTTGATACAAAGAGATGTTAGGGTAATCTTACCGGGCTGTCTTACATTTCTGTTTCCCAATCATTGTGAAAAACTTGTTGTGAAAGCAGTTAGCCTGGTTGGGCCGACGAGATGCAGAACAAGGTCTGCAAAAAAGTGGACTAAAGTCGGCAAGGGAGGGGATGAACGGTAACGGTGTTCGTCTTCAAAGGGAGGGCTTGGTGGTTGCTACGGGGAACCGAGGGGAAACGGTCCGTTTGCGGCCTCTGTGTCGGCGGGAGGTGTGTGTGACGGAGACGGCATTGGTCTGCCTTTCATTTTCCGTATCGGCGGGAGGTGTGTGTGACGGAGACGGCATTGGTCTGCCTTTCATTTTCCGTATGGGGCTGCTTGGGCTGGCAGGGGTTCTCCAAAAGGCAGCGAGCAGGGGTTGATGAAAACCCCCAAAGATGTGTGTTTTTTTTTTAAACCGTCGTGGTAACGTCATGAAATATTGGTGATACTGGTGAGGAAGGCCGTGGTGAAAGCAGGTAGGTCAGGCTTCATGGAGATCCTTATGAAAGGACGAAAAGTCAGAAATATAAGGGAGGGTGACTTGAGGAAGAGGCCATCCCTCCCAGTTCAGGTGAAAGATGCGGAAGAGCTGTAGCTGGAAGCGGTGTCCGGGGCTTGTTGCGATCATTGGTGGCCCAAAATCTTGGGTGAAAGGTTATGCTGGAATGGGCCTTACAGACAACGGGAGAGGAGCCACAGTTTCTTAAGGGTGGACTCTGTCAAAAGGTTATCAAGGTGGCAGGTGAATGAAGATGAATCAGCGTAGCTGCTTTGAGGCCTAACACCGGCAGCATGGTTTTCGTGGCGGACGTTCCATGGGAGGTTGATAGTTGTGTTGATTTTCACACAGGATGGGGGGGAGGTGGCTCTTCGTCGCCCAGTCGGGAGAGTGTCGTCTGTCTTGAAACTTTCTCCAAACGAAAGTTTTAGTTGGAAAAGAGACGAGCGTTTGAGTCGACAGTGATCGTCATCTTGTTGTTTGTTTTTTTTTTTGAGATATGGGTTAGGCACGGTCGAGACGAGCTGTCTGAGGAGAGAACTATGTTCGTCTTGAGGTTTTGCTGTAAACGTGAGTTTTTAGCCAAGAGTGAGACGAGTCTTGATTTTGAAAGTGATGGTTGTGTTGATTTTCACTCGAGACGCAGGGTTACCACGATCGAGACGAGGATCAGTGTTTTGGTCTTCAGAGTGGACGGCAACTGTTGTCTTGGTTTTACTCGAGACGTGAGGTCAGCCATGGTCGAGACAAGCAGCCAAATGTGGAGACGGTCCTGTCTTGATTCTTCATTCAAAACGTGGGTTCTAACCACGAATGGGACGAGCATGAGTGTAGACAGCAGCAGATGTCTTGATTCTTCACTCAAAATGTGGGTTTTAGCCATGAGTGAGACGAGCGGCAGCAGATAGCAACTGTTGTCTTAATTTCGCTCGAGACATGGGGTTAGCCACGGTTGAGATAAGCAGCATGAGGTGGATACGGCTTCCGTCTTGGTTCTTTATTCAAAACGTGAGTTTTAGCCACGAGTGAGACAAGCAGCAATAGACGGTAACTGTTGACTTGATTTTTGCTCGAGACGTGGGTTCAGCCACGGTCGAGACAAGTAGCAAGAGGTGCAAGCGGCTTCTGTCTTGGTTCACTCAAAACGTGGGTTCTGGCCACGAGTGATACGAGCAGCAGTAGACAGCAACTGTTGTCTTGATTTTCACTCAAGACGTGGGGTCAGCCACGGTCGAGACAAGTAGCAAGAGGTGGAAACGGCTTTCGTCTTGGTTCTTCACTAAAAACATGGGTTTTAGCCACGAGTGAGACAAGCAGCACTAGACAGCAACTGTTGACTTGATTTTCACTCGAGACGTGGGGTCAGCCACGGTCGAGACAAGCAGCAAGCGGTACAAATGGCTTCGTCTTGATTTACTCAAAACATGGGTTTTAGCCACGAATGAGACAAGCAGCAGTGGACAGCAACTGTTGTCTTGATTTTTGCTCGAGACGTGAGGTCAGCTACGGTCGAGACAAGCAGCAGTGGACTGCAACTGTTCTCTTGATTTGCGCTCGAGACGTGGGGTCAGCTACGGTCGAAACAAGCAGCAAGAGGTGCAAACGCCCTCCGTCTTGGTTCTTCACTCAAAACGTGGGTTCTAACCACGAGTGAGACGAGCAGCAGTGGACAGCAACAGTCTGTTGTCTTGAATTTCACTCGAGACGTAGGGTCAGCCAGGTGGAAACGGGTTCAGGCTTGACTCATCACTCAAAACGTGGGTTTTAGGCATTAATGAGATGAGCTTCCGGTTGATAGTTGTAGCTGAGACTAACTGTCCGATACAAGCTGGTTCGGTTGAACCTTGTGAGAGTCTGCATCCATGTTGTGAATTCACGTTGGTAGGTTAAGCGAAAGCGGGTTTGGGGTTGCCGGGACCGGGAGCGCGTTCGCAGGAGAAGGACGCGAAGCTGCCGGCGGTGAGGCCGTCTTTCATTTCTTGGCAGTACTGGGCGATGAAAGGGAGCCACGCTTGCGACTTTCATGACTCGTGGTGGACGCAACCCAATCCCGGGTGCAGGTGTGGCGAGCAGAAGGCTGCATGGGGTTGTCTTTCATTTTCCCGTGTATAGCCTGTTGGACGATGAGGGAAGAATTCGAGGACAAGTCCAGCGGAGAGTTGGGGCTGGAAGCAGCCCAGATGCGGCGGAAGCTCGGCGAAGATTCTTCTTTGCCTCGCGGTAGATTTCCTTAGCCAGAATGAGATCTTGACGGAGTGATGGCGTTGCAGGAGGAGTCCGTTGGCCGGCTTGTCGTGGCGACTCATTTGGAACAGTTTCATCGATAAGAGGAGCGTCGATGAACGTAGCGGGAAGGATCGGGCCGTCGGCGGCGAGGTCTAAGGCAGAGACCCAGCGTTGACCGAGGGTGAAAGGACGAGCACGAGGGCTATACCCCTCAGCCGCTTTATTTTGTCATTTTCAGCCAGCTTAACAGATATTTCGGCTAAATTGCGGCTAGCCATAAATTTTGTGGCCACCACCGGCCAACTATAAATTCGGCTGGCTGACGGCTAATTTTCGGCTAAATCGATCGAAATGAAGCAAATATATTAACGACGAAACTCACTACACAAGAAAATGAAAAAATGGAAGGGGGTGGGACATAGGCCTAATGGAATTCGAGATGAATCACAAAAGAAAAAAAAGAAAAATTCGGGAAGAAGCCTCAAATCAAAAATCAGAGCCATATCACCACTCATTTTTTAAAAGTAATGTGTCCTGCCTATTATTACTCGAACCCTAAAAACGGAACCGAAAGTAATCATGCATGCTAATGACCGCACAAATACACGGAGCGCCTAAAGTGGCACTATCACTTATGAAATGCGAACGAAAATACCGTGGTGCCATCTAGCGGCAACAATATTGTTAACCTTTATAGCTTGCTCCCAGGTGCACGAAGACGAACCAAATTTTCACTCAATAATTAAGAATGTTGTTGCTTGTTTGTTTCGTTAAAAGAAATGCCGTTATGCATTCCTTCGCTTGGTGCAAGCAAGAGCTAGATGGTACTACATAGCGCTAGATGTTGTCAGATTTCGTCTGCTTTCAATCGGCGATATGCTGGCAAGAGAAGTGGTTTTAAAAACTATAAAAAATAAGGTTGTTACTGCCTTAGAAATAAGTTACAACTAACTTCATGACTGTTTCTTTTCATTTAGATGCAAACTTCAAAATTTGCGGCTCTAGCCGTATTTTTTTCGGCGGCTAGGCCAGGCGGCGGCCGAATAATGTTAACGGCGGCGGCTAAGAGTTATAACGAGGGCGGGCGGAGGATGAAGCAGAAGCTTTGGAAGCGGCAGCCATCTTCGGTAAATCCAAATTCCGACGAAAGGCAGGGAACTGTGGAGCGAGGGTACGTGTAGGCACCTCTGGAGGAAAATGAATGCTGAAAGCGTCCACGCTCTCGCTTTTATAAGGGAGGACTGCGCCGCGCAGGTGCAGTGGGGCATGCAAGCAGGTGGCTGCGCAGACGAAGAAACCTCCAGAGGAACATTCCATCGGTTTTGGCAAATAAGAAATTAAAATTCATTGCATACAGTATTTTATGCAATAAAATGAAAAAAATTTGAGATTTGTCAATTTTAGTGCCATTTCTTGTCACTAGATGCCGTTGTTAGCAAACTGATTTAATTTTTAAGTTTTTTTCCGTAAATATCAAACATTTGATTATAAACGGCAAAAATAAACATTTGAAAAAGGCAAGTTACGCTTTGCTGTCGACGGCGTCTAGTGGCAAGAAATGGTATCAAAGCTGGTAAATCTAAAATTCTTACATTATATTGTTTAAAATGCTTTGTGCAATTGATCTTTTTATATTTACACAAGTTAAAACAAAACCTGTTATTGTAGTACATAAGTGTAAATCACAATATTTGCCTTTTCCTAGAAATTCCGCTTAATTATGGAATTTTCCAGCCTCCACCAAGTCTTAATGAATTTGCCAAAAAAACTAGGGTTTTCAGACCTAGAGCACATTATTAAACCCAGGTTTTCGGTTCTGCCCAATTAGTAAGTAATGGTGTTGCATACAGTCAGTATTGCCATAAATAATATTATGTCACCACAGTGTTTAATACTTTTAATCACTATTGTAATATTTAGCTAAATAATAACTCATGATATTTAGTTTATATTCGATTAGCAGTTCTGATTTCTACGACAAAACTATCGGTTATGTGCCATATTACAGTTACATACAGCTTACATATTACAGCTAGCCATAAAGCAAAACTCAAAAGGCCTATTAAGAGCTTTTGTTTTGAACTTAGCCGAGTCATTATTATGCCATCTAAAACATAAGCTGCAGTAACAGTTTTGGGACTAAGCTATTGCCGTTGATCAAGCCAATTTCGGGCATTCTGTTAAGTACAGCTTCGGCATGTCAGCAAAAACGACACCACTCAATGGGATGAGAGTGAGAAAAATAGGTTTGCGTTATCCGAACCTATGTTTTTTATGACATAGCTTCGGATAACACAAACAGGGTTCAGACAAAACCTGGAAATCTCAGGAAAAATGAAAATAGAGCCAAAATCTCAGGGAAATTTCAGGAAACACAAGACATTTTTTTTTAAATCGGGGAAAGACAGGGAAATTTGAAAAATGCCTGTAGGTTCCATTGAATTAGCAGATCAGAAACAAAATCCTAGGCTAGTAGCAAATTTTTTAATTTGGCTGTAATATGTTCAAGTATTTTAGACATAACTTCAATAAACTAAATCTTAGGCTAATACCAATATTTGTGGTGAAAATGTGTTTAGTCCCATCTGGACTGGTCGCTAAACAGCTATTTTCTGGGACGTTGGATTATTTTCGTACAAATATTAATAAAAACATTAACTAAATACAGATGCAAACCTATTTACGTTGCCTTTTGGACTTATTGTCAGACTGCCTGAGCTGAGAATCGAACCCAGGACCTTGGCCTTTGGTTTCAAAGGTCCTGGGTTCGATTCCCCATTCAGGCAGTCTGACATACAAGTCCAAAAGGCAACGTAAGTAGGTTTGCATCTGTATTTAGTTATTTCTTGTGAGCCTTGGATTTTCCGTCTTTAATCATTATTTTCACTTTTAAGTGTTCCATTCGTTTCACTTGGAGGATGGCGCGGCAAATAAGCGTCCCTCCAGTGGCGATTGGAAAGTGTTTGTTTGTACGTATATATGCACATGTTACATGCTGCCTATGGAAATTTCCTTTAAAAAAAAGAAAAGAAAAGGCCGTATCAGTTTGGCTTAGCGGTAGGACCTTGGCCTTTGGTTTCAAAGGTCCTGGGTTCGATTCCCCGCTCAGACAGTCTGACATATACGTCCAAAAGGCAACGTAAATAAGTTTGCATCTGTATTTAGTTATTTCTTGTGAGCCTTTGGCTTTCCCGTCTTTAATAAAAACATTAGCTATGCTGCCTGTTTCCCTAACGAAACATTTTGTAAACACCTGGAAATTGCCACTAGATGCACCTGGAAAACCTGGAAATGTCAGGGAAATTGAGAATAAAAAAATTGTCTGAACCCTGACAAACCTATATCTATGCGTGCTATACAACCGCACAAATTATACTTTACAATTTTAAGCTAGAACCATGTGCACAAAAATTTATCATCAGTGTTATCACTGCCATCACTGACTTTAAAATTACATATCGGAACTAAACGTGAAAAAAGGGGTTATTGTTGTGTACCCAGATGCTAGTGTATGGCTGTATTATTTTTTAGTCTGGTGAATATGTCCAAAGCTGATTTGCATCTAAATGTGTTTGAAATAGTTATTCTCTAAACATAAAATTTATTTCTAACATGTAACATGATACAGTAACCTAAAGGAGTTTATGAAGACAGTCTATGAAATGCCTTTTTTTCTCTCAAGCATAATTGTGATTTATAGGAATATATAAAGACAAATGATACACTGCATGAATCTATTTGCATATAATGAATGATTAAATTCCTATAAAATTCACTTCTGATATACAGGACGTGTGAACAAGGTGTGGTGAAGTTGAAACTATTCCATAAATAGCAATGCTTAAGTCGAACTTTACAAAATGACCTCTACGTACACATACAATATAAACATGAAAAATTATAAATAACAAGTTTTTCACATATTAACAAGTTACAACATTAACAAAAAAGTCTTTTGATGGTTTAAAGTTTCTGCTGAAGTAGTTTGGAGTGTACACAGCAATGCTGCTATAATTGCACGTGACGTGGATGCAATCTGCTATATTTATGAAATGTTATTTCTGGAACCTGTCAATTATTGAGATCACAAAGACGAAATTGGTATACTTGGCATTTGTACTCTGGCCTGGTACAGGAAAAGTGATACTCTATGGCTTTTTTCTTCTGCTTGCATTCAGTTATCTGAATTCACTTATCACTTACTAGGCAATGGGTTTGGAGCTGTGGCATAACTTGTGTTTATTACAGATGGATATTTTTTATGTAACGGCTATTCTGTTAGGAATGTACGGGGTATGTATTGTGGCAGTCTATCATAACGGACAACTATAATATCTGTTTTATTATCGTGGAGTCTCTTAACGTATTTTTAGTTCATGTATTAAGTTTTAACTCTTATTCATCTCAATCCATTAAGAATGGACATTTTTAGGTTATTCACCTAGATGGGATGCTAACAATATCAATTGGCATTCAGCATATATCATAATTGCTTTCTCTGTGATCAATAAAAGAAATAATTATGTAGGTTATTTCCTAAATTCGGCTTGCCTAAGTCAGAACTAACCTGCTGAAAATGAATGAACATCTCAAAAGTCTCAAACCGATAAGCGAAAGTTCCTTTACTTCGTTTATCAAGATAGGTTGAAGACCTTTTGATTCTTCAATTTATCCATATTGGTTATTACTGCTCTCTTTTGTTCATTCATAATTCCCCTTTTTTTTTTATACTATTCGAATTTACGGTTTGTAATCAGCTTTCTTGTAATCGGCAATGCAAATTTTCAAATGTTTTCGCCGAACCACAAACACAAGTTGTCGAAGTGTTAGCAATCATTCGTCCCTGCAGAGCTCCAAGTTCAAATTCTCTTGCTACAGTGCATGTCAAACATTCAAATTCTCTTGCTACAATGCATGCCAAACATCCTGATGTAAACGCAGTAATTGCTAACAAAACTCCGCAAGTCTGTTGAAAACGAATGGTTGCGAACACTTAAAACAAAATGTGTTATTTGTGGTTAGTTGAAAATTTGTGATTGCATCATTTCCGTTGAGATTAACTTTGAAATTTGCGTTGTATGTCTTGAACGTTTCAAAGTAAACAACCTCACACTTTCTTCTCTGTAATCAACTTGTTTCTCGATAACAACTTGAAGAAACTCCAAACTTAATTTAAAGAATTAATACAAGTGCATTTTTTGTTTAGTGTAGAAGCTTGAAGTTTTGTAAATTATCAATCATTTTAAAATATGAATTCTTAATCCAGCAGTTTTTCTAAATTTGTTCATCTTTTAAAGAGCAGTTTACTTATGTGTAATTTCCATCCTTGTTTTATTGCTACTGTTGACTTTGACTGTATTATTTGTGTATAAATTATTAATAATGACTGATAACGCTAACTTAAATAACCCTAAACAATTTCCTAAGATCTGAGTGGTCTAACCTGATGAAGCAAGTTTGTGATGACATTGAGCAAATTCATTGTTAAAAAATATTTATAATTGTGGGAGGTTATTGGTTACTTAATGTGAATAATCTGTTTTAAGTTAGTACCACAGCGTGGAAGGTTTGTCATCGCACACTGTATCCCTTGCCGTGGTAAGCTGTTTTTATCGAAGTGTCTGCCATAATTATTATCAGAATGCTTTTCCTGAATGTTGTGAACTGCAGGTTATTATCATTATGCTTCTGAGATGATAAGATGCTGCATATTATTGTTTCCAACATGCGGTCACACATAATCTTTATGCAGCTGTCTTAATTGCAGTAGTGTTCATCTGCAACGTTTTTGCATTGCTCACAGAGTACGCGGCAACACCAAACAAATTTACAGTTGCACTTTTCTGTCACTTCACGTATCAGAGTTTGATAACCACGTCCACAGCAAAGTAAACTGCAGCCATCCATGCCGTAACTTGTTTTGTTACACAGGCGATCTTTCGTTCCCATTACGCCTAAGCTGAAAATAAAACAATTAAAAAAAATTAACAATAGACCATTTGCTAAGGAACAGCGTCTTCACTATCCTCAAAATATTATCTTTAATTTTAGGTTAAAGGTAAGTATTTTTAGGATAAGCTTTTAGGATAAGCAAAAACTAATTAAAATTAAGTAAAAATTCCATATTTTAAACAGAGTCGTTTACAGAACAGGGTTAAAAAAATATAGATCTGATGGCTTGTTGATAGTATAAATCTTAACACAGCCTTTTCACAGTCGAAATTTTTTTTTTGGGAGTTTCAACAGCCAATATTTGCAACACATTCACAACAGTTGAGACTATACAACTATACCAATATTCAAATATTTCCACTACTCTGTAGTTGCCAGGCAACAAGAAGTGATGCAGGCAAGCAACCCACTCATTTGCAGTCACTCAGTGAACCAGAAAGACAAATTGACATTTGATAAAGTATAGCCCCAAGAAAGTATTTTAAACAACAGGAGAAACTTTCGTTCGTATTTCTGAAAGTTCTTTCAATTGTTATATAAATCATGGTGCATTCTTAACCCCTTCCACACCCGGATGTACTCCTACACAAAACGGCAAGAAGCAATGAAAATCATGCTTCATGAGTGTTCCCTGGGAACTTAGTGCAGTAGACAAAGCACAGCACAGTTTTTAAGGGCCCGGTCAAGGATGCAAGATCGAATCGTGTCACTGACCCATGTACGTAACAGGACATGAAAAAGCCCCTTCTGGAGTATGTACTGGAGTGAAAAAAGTTATCAATATCAAGAAACAAACTGCGAATGTTGTTGAATTTTTTAATGTCCAGGTTACCATTCAACACCAGGACATACTACGCCTACAGAAAAAGGCAAATTACTAAGTCATGCACAAAACGTGAGCACCGCACTTGACTTAAACAAAAGGCAAAATACTATGTCCTGGTGTGAAATGGTAACCCAGGCATGAAATTAAAATTCAACAGCGTGAGGGTAATTGAGTGAAGTAAGCTAAGCACAGCTTAGTTTTTAGGGGCTTTGTATCCCAACCCAAAGGACAAGAAACCGAATCATGTCGCTGACTTAGTCCCGGACCTCTAGAATACTTCCTGGATGGAAGGAGTCATTGCCAATATGGCTTTTTAAGCTGTAAATGACAACGTTGTACCTTTCATTTCTGTCGCAGTAGTCTGGCGACTCTTCTAAAAATACTAGGTCCCTTTTTGTCGGCTTTTTGTGATTTTTAGTAGGTGGTCTTAGTTTCTTCTTTTTGCGCTTAATGAGTTTCACGTAAGAAGCGCCCTCAAACCTTGAGGTAAGATCGTCTCCAATGAGACGAAAAGGTGACATTCTTCTCCAGCACACACGGACAGAACAGGAACCTGAAACTCCATGGCATTTGCAAACTAACTCCATCTTTGAACGAATTGCCTAGGAAAAATGGAAAACAAATGAACAACATTCACATGAGGTTTTTAATAGTAATTTTCTAATACGCTATTACACACTTTTTTTCTTCTGATGTACTAACGTCCTGTTAACTTATTTAATGATTGATTTCCAAACAAAAACTATTAATGTGAATTTTACCAACGAAAAACGCTTGGTCCGGTGGGCTCGAAGGCAATTTAGCTGTGGTTGCTTTTTTTTTTTACCAAAAAATTACTAAATATTGATAAAAATGTTGGGGTACACCAGTGAGATTAGCAGAGGTGCTCACACCTTGACCTTCTTGCCACTCCCTGTTCTGTTGGTGGGGTACAGTTGGACATATGTTTAGGGAGTCAAGCAATGGCAGTGAAGTTGTGACTAATACGACAGGGGTGGAACCAGCAAGGTTCGTCTCCCTTCCTGCTCCCCAAAAAAATAAATAAACATTCGAATTTGCTATGATGTAATTTAATTTAGAAAGGGAAGGAAGTCATTGTAGGTGTGACTGGGCGACTGTTTTTCGTTATTAAAAAGACGACTGGAAAACTTTGACTGGGGAAGTTGATTGGGGACAGTGTTCTCAATTTATTTCCACTTTATTTATTTCCCCTTTACTTATGATTTCATTTCATTTACAATTTGGTTTGTAATTTTATCTGTTAAGATCGTGGGGTTACAAGCGTTTAAAAATCTTGTATGAAAACCTATCAGACTCAAGTGTTGACTCGCGAAAGATGGCATTCAACGTCAAAATGATTTCGGAGCAAAAAATACAGTTTGACATGAAAATCTTTGTACAATACCCATCCCCCTCCCATGCACACACACACACATACACACACTCAACAAATAAAAAGAATAAAAAATTAAATCTGGAGCAGACCCAGGAACTGGATGTATTCTGTGAATTATTGGAAGGCTGCAACCCCATTCTGTGTACGAAGATGTTATTCTGATCAAGAAAAAGATCTTGATGTCATTGACGACAATGAGTTCCAGTGGTCAACGCAGTCAGTGTGCAGCCATGGCAAAAATGGCAAACCAAAGGCTTGTTACTTAGAACATTTTAAACGTATTCCTGAGGATGCATTCAGTGTCGTGTACACAACTTAGGTTAGGCCAATCCTCGAATATGGCAATGTTCTGTGGCCTCCAAACACAATGAAAGATATAAACAGCTTTGAAAGAATACAAAGAAAAGCAACTCGGGTGGTCCCAACTTATAGTAAACTTCTTGTATCCAGAACGGCTAATAAACTTTCCCTACCATCTTTTATTTGGAAAGGAAAAGGAAAAGGGGTGACCTTATCCAAGTGTAGTAAAAGATTCTTCGCAACTTACATGACATAAAATTGTTGGTGCAACTCTATGCTATATGTTCCAGTTTCAGTTCTGGCCACGCTACTTTGCACATTCGGGAAGAGAAACACCCAGGAAATACACTCGTGCTCATGTCGCCTGTGGCACGAAAAAGTTTCTAGCAAAAATGTTTCTCACCATTCCGAGACAACCTTTTAGCGGTTGAAAAGGGCGTTAATTCGACTATTCTTCCTTTTTTCGTAAAGTATGCTGTGTGCAATAGTTGTATATCTCAGCATACAACATGGCACTATGGAAAAACCAAAACCATCTTTAATCCAGCAAAAAATATCTTTTACAATTTCAGAACCCTTATTTTATGCGGGGATGAGATTCATTTAGAATGAAAAAGGGAAGACAATAGATTAATTTTTTAGGTTTTTAGGTGTTTTAATGCCTTTTTAGGTAGGTTGCAAAGCTAAAAAAGAAGGTTATCGACCTAAAGGAGGAAGAATGTAAACCCTGTCTATAGTGCCATTCACGAATAAAAAGAGATAGTCTCGCGTTTTATTTTCAAAAAAAAAAATTATTGTATTGATTGAAACATGTAAATTGTGTGCTACGTGTCTGAAAATATAATGGTGTTAATATTAAATTAAAAATTTCTACCATGACGCTTCATTTAATGGATCAGCTTGCCAACTAGTTCTTTATGCATGGTGCACCACTAGGCAGCTTGAGCAGATTGAACTTCATTAACTCCTTGTTTTATTATCAAGCTCCGTAATTGGGTCCATTTGTCAGTTGGCCCTGCAACACAGGCGGGTAATGACAGGTAATTTAGGAGCTCATTTCAGGGTGCTGCAAATTTCTTTTTGGCGACATAAATACTCCGGGATTAATTTTCTCCCTCTAATTTGGTTCAATTTCTTGAGCATTGTAACCCTCAAAGGCTCGTGAAGCAATTACGTCAGCGATGTTGGCTCGTATACCCAAGCAGTAGGCGTTCCTGAATTGCCTGTGAAACCAGTTCTTAGTAAATTGTTAAAAAGTATTTTTCTTTTGGATGGCTTGAATGAAGACTACAAGAACGACAAACCGTTAAACCCATTAAACCGTGGTGTGGGTGTATCAAGTCGTAAGTATACACTAAAGCTCAGCGGTCACAACTTAGTTTGGGAAAGGAACTGAAAAGAGTTTAAAACATGCTCCCCTCTTTCATAAAGAGTTTTAAAATTTCATTGAATGAGTAGCTCTCAATAAAAAAGAAATCACAAGGGAAACAGTCTGCATTAAAGACTGACCGTGTGAGGATACAAGATACACTAATCTGAGAAAGAAAGAAAATACAACTGCCCCGACTGGGACTCGAACCCAAGTCTGCCACTGACTAGGCCAGGGAATCTAACCACTGCACTACCAGGGCGGATGCTGGCTACACGCTCCAGCCGAGCTAAGTAACTGTTCAGTCTTTCTCAGTGTTGACTTAGAGGTCACAAACATACACCAGGAGGACTCGTCGTTCTAGCCCTCATCGTTCTAGTGACAGCCATGAGCACATTCCCATGCATAAACGCAGTGACCTCACTCAGGGAAAAATCATTGCAACCGTACAAACAATGATTTGCGAATTCTATCATTACTACTGCTCAGCAGTCTATGGTGAATCACAATGTGTCACCTTATGTTAATATATTGAAATAAAATATCTACAATTGTCTAGACGGTGTCATGGCAAATGCGGATGTGGCCAGATAAGATACTAAAATTCGAAAACTATAGAGGGCAGACGGCTCGTAGGCAGAGTGGTTACCATTCTTCATCTTTCCCCGCGTATCAAATACCCGGTGGACACGTTCACCGTGTATCGAATACCCGGTGGACATCCCCCCCCCCCTCCCCCCATACATCGAGTGCATTGTGTATAGGGTTTCATTATTCTTATATTCCGGCAGTTAGTTTCCTGCAGTTCTGCTTGGTGAGGCTTAGAATGTTTATTGTCCCAGCGAGAAGTGCGGCCCCCCATCCCCACAGTTCAAATTGCGCACTGCCAGAAGTGCTACATGTTTCTCTTCCCTCCAACCTTGGAAGGGAAGCGTCATCTCCACCCATGATATGCCTGCCAAGCGCCCACTTTGGCGACCGTTCGCTGCAACAATGTCCGGTCTAGCCACATAACCGTTTTAGACTCAAGCCAGCATCATAGTCTCCTTAGCTATTTATACCAACGGACCTATTGACTGGAATGACTGAGCTGAAATGACGAAAATGGTGCCTTTCTATAAAATTCGGTATAAGTGGATAATTTTATACTTTAAAATTGTGCAAAGTTGGGCATTAATAATCCATCAAATGCTAGGACAGGGAACACTTTTCGTTCCTACTCTTAATTGCGATCAGTGTTGAGAAAAATCACCAATTAGTTCTGGCAAACCAAAGTAAAACAAACTAAAATAAAAAAAATAAAAAACTAGTCGAGGAAGGTCTACTCAAATGACTCAACTTTACTCAACTCAACTTTGGCCCAGTCAACTCAACTCTATGCAACTTTATGGAAGGTCTTTTATGGATTGAAACTAATGAACGACAAGACTCACAACAAAGGCATACAAAAATTGATTATAATTTTAAAAAAAAATACGCAAATAAAATTGAGAAAGAATGATTGAATAACTTACCCTCCTTCCGGCTTCGTTATTGTGAAGATTCATGAGGCCTTCCGCATCATTTTCACTTTCCCTGGAATCTACAAATTCTTTACTAAAGAATTCACCAAAGCGAATGTCCTCTGAGCACCCTCCCCACTCCCATCGTCCACGGTTCGGCCTCTGTCGAACTTTTTCGTCACATCCACATTCTGTGATTTCACCTTTACTGCAGGCTCGAGTGATACTATAAGCGACACCCGCGGCTGAAATGGCGTAAATATATGCCTTTTCTCGACTTCCTGAAATAAAAAATTTTGGTTAGTTCATTTCGGGAAATTTGCATTAAAAAAAACTGCTGACGCACCCTTTTTTTGTGAAAGTAATTGATTGTGTTCAAGTCAGGACGAGTTAACTACAGCATAACTCATATTTAGGTGCATATTTCAGAAACAATGGTGCAAGGTGTCCTGGCGGTTCTCACGTTTATCTCATACACTAGAGGTTCCGGGTTCGAGCCTGACCTTACTTAGCCACCCCAGTCATTTTCGGGAAGAGAAGGGTCCTATGGTGCCTCTTACTCATGTCGATTGTAGCATGTAAAAGAACCTAGGAATTTCCATTGCGTAGAAGAATTGTCTCTCTCCCCTTCTGGCACCACGGCGACGAATGGGAGCGATTCAAACCACCCATAAATTTGATGCAAGAGGCACCTTCTGTTCAAGAGGACAAATTACCGGGTTGTGAACGTAGATATCTGTACTTTACCTAATTTTGACTCATCCTGTGTGGTAGACCCGTTGAACACGCATAAATAACTAGCTGTTGTAACTATCGAAGTAATTAGGTCGCTAAAAATTAATGAAGTGGTTCTCAGAAGTGGTGCTAAAAAAATTGATGCGAGCGGGCAGTTTTTCTTTTTTAACGTTTTATTCGAGATTTTTCAGAGGCGGGCGGGCAAATCAGTAGCTTATATTTTGTTGTCCAGTACAATATCTATGTTTTAATCCTAGATCCAAGTTTTTAGTTGCGATATGCCTCTGAACGATCCTTAGGTTCGTTGCTAGGTGATCATGGAGCAAAGAGCTGATGTGTCATCGGCTGCAGGTAATGTTTGGTGAAAGAGCTGATGCGTGATTGGTACTTTTTTTTTTAGACATTGTCATAAAAACATGTTTCAAGCACTAAGAAAACACCCATACGTGTGCTCCTGAGAACCACTTAATTCTATAGGCCTTATCGTAGTTATCAAACTGATGTCATCACAGAAAGAGCACTCAATACCTTAAAGGTGTAGGGTCAATTTTTGGCCCAGTCATTTGTTTGAAACATGCATGTGTATACTCTCAGACTTTCAGTCCAGTCACTTTTTTTTTAAAGATTGGTACAGTGGTCTGTGGCGAGATTCGACCCAACGTCCAGTTGGTTGGGAGGCCACGACGTTGACAAATCGGCTGCTGATGCTGCTGGAACAGCATTCTTAACCGGCGATCTTGTAAATATTTCCTTGAATTTTTTTTTGTGGGCTGTGTATTATGAAGATTACAGCTTAATAAAGCTCGTTATCCTTGATAATTATTTTTACAGTGGTGAGAACTATGTCTCTGTGTTGTAGCATAACTGTCGCGTTAAACATACCGCCTGAAGACTTCGGAGTCACTCACAAAGCTCGCATTGCGTGTAGGACTTCGTTTTCATCTGAACGTCTATGGTTAGTTGCAGGGATGTCGTTCTGATAAGCTGAATATCTACACATGCTAGCGTATCGCCGACAAGTAGTTGATATTGCATTTGCATCACTCAACAGTATTGTGTGTGTAACAGTATTATTACGTGCTTTATTTTTATAGTGATTGTCAGGATACATAGTTGTTGCAAAACGGCGGATCACTAGCAGACTGCTGTTTAACTAGCAAGAATGTTGGTGGCAGTAGCGGATGGAGTGGGTGGGGGGGGGGGGGGGAGACGGAAGCAAGACGCACGTTACCCACTGTTTTGTACCCAACAATTCCTGTTTAAACTAACAATTCTAGGCATAATAAATTCGACTTATTCTTAGAGATTTCTTGTTCGGTTACGCATTACTTGTTCGATTCCTCATGTCGTGGATTTTTGTTTTCAAGCTATTCTGCTATCTTAAAAATTGAGAAATATTTCTGAAACTACGGTAACGAATTCACATTTTTACAGGTGTTTTACGATGGTTTCGTCTTTTTATTTCGCTTTTGTCGTTGGTTTTGTCTTTTTTTATTTCGCTTTCGTTTTTGCTTTCGTAAATTTTTGTATTGCGCAGTCCAACAATGGACGAAAGCAAAATGTAAGTGGACGGAAGCAAGAAAAAAGGACGAAACCAACGGAAAAAAAAACTTGTTAATTTTTATGCTTTTGAAAAAGTGTGCTTCTGATTGTATAGGGCATCATACTGTATAATTATCAGCTCGCCAAGATTTTTCCAAGATACCTAACTTGACCTAACGTAAGAATACAGGAAAAACAAAACAAAAGTGACAACACAATTTATTTCTTCCTTAGAAATTTTTTCCCGCACACGGGCCAAACGAATAATGCCCACTCAACATTTCCCGAAGTCTTCTTTTAATTTCCGTTTCCATAGTTAGGTTCCAAGCTTGACCGTCAGAGGACAACCGAAAAACGTGGCTGACTACGTTTCAGCATTTCCTACGTGTGAAATCAAGTCGCGCTCGGAACGTGGCCGTGGTGCGGAGCGTTCATGTGAAATTATTACATGTGAAATCCGTATTAATTGGTAAATGTATTTTTGGCCAACAGAGAGGCACCCCCTTCCCCCTACATTGAATTAATTATACAAAAATAGGCAAACTCAGTTTCATTAGCTTTATTTGATGAAAACACTATTAAGGGAATTAATTATCAAGGTACACATTATTTTTTCTTTTAATAAAACCAAGTTTTATAAAAAGAGAAAGCTATAGTTTACGTTCAAAACCGTATTTGGGCAAAACTTAACCATAAATCAGGGGGAAAAAAATCAAAATTATGTAGAAATATTATATTGTTACGCAGAAAAATCAAAATTATGTTTATAAAACAGAAAGCTTAGGTTAAAAACTGTAATACTGTAAAGTTCCGTAAAATGTAAATTTCGGGGGGAAAATGTAAATTATGTTGAAAGTCTCTGGAAATGTTGAAAATATGCTTAAAAAATGTAAAAAAAATTGACTGTCGAGATAATTTTTTTGCGAAATATTACTTGTGGGAGTCCCACGAGACCCTTGTTGGCCATTCTAGGGTTAGCATGCCCCCCAAAACCCCATCCCGTATAAGCGTGTTATAGGCAAGAGTCAATAGTATAGAGTTAAACAAGCTGTTAAGTATCCCAAAAGCAATCTTGCTTTCATCTTCCTATCATCTAGCGAAAACTAAAGAATGAAACGGGATCATATCTTTACACTGCTATTCTTGTGTTTTTGTATTTATGTGTGGCCTATTTGGTGCATACTTCATTGTTTCTGCCAGAAAAACTACACTAATCTCAAGCTTTAACACGATAAATTCTCTCTTGAGCTGGTGCCGATCAATAACTTCATTTCGCACAATCTGCGATCCATATGCGCCCCACTTTATGAGCCATGGCTGTGGAGATTTGGTAGTCCGACCTTCCTTCGTTCGTCCGTTCCAAGGCAGTCAGCCCTTTTAATTAATTTTTTCCACCCTCCCAAGCCGAAGATCACTGTTGGCTGATAACTTATCTGATAGAGAGCTGAGGCATGTTTCCAATTGATTCCGACCAGTGGGAAGGCAGCCAGACCATGTCGACGTATAGTTGTTGTGTATGGAATGTGCTTGATGTGTGTAATGTTCGCCTCATCTTGATATTGCTAGCTTCCAACAGGATAACAGATGGGCCGCCGTCCCACTTTCTGCCATATACGTCCGATGGGGTGCGTGGACTTGGAGCGTTGGTTGGCTATTAGCAACCCATGCAACTTCCTTTTGCAGATGGGTGCGACATATAGTCATCGTGATTTGCCCATCCCTCTTATCTTGACGTTTTTTGTTTTTGTTTTTTTTCTGCAGCAGTTGATTGGAAGGTGTGGAAAAGCAAGCACCTGGCTGAATGGTTTCTTTTTTCCCCCCCTCGTTCAGTGCGTAATTAGTGGACCTTTAATTCATGAATTTCAATTTTGATGTTGGTGATTAAGAGCGGGCTTGATTAGGCTGAGGTGAACTCTAGCATGTCTTCCTGTCTCCAAGGATGGCCTGATGGTGATGATTATGTTGTACGTATAATGAATGTGCTGATTTCTTTTCCAGTATAGCTGTTCTCTCCACTATCTTTTGTAGGGTAATGGTAGTCCCTCCCTCGTCCTCATATGATTTGATTTAATGTTAATGACAATAGGAAAGTTGGAATTCAGTACAGCACATGTAATCGTGTATATTTTCTTATATGTTTTACGGCTGTCATCAGATCTAGACACATGCTAGTGTGTCAGCATTCAGTTATAGAGGACATACAGTAGTAAACCACGATGTCATAGCGGTAGTGTCTTATCATACAAAAACCCCATAAGGGTAAAGCGATCCATCAAGGTTGGTTGCGCAGGGTTAGAACGGAAAACTTGGCTCTGATATCACTACTTTATATGACGAAAAATTGATGGGTCCCACCAGCCAACCAACGCAGTGGTCCAGTTTCGTAAAGATGTTATATTTGCTCGCCTTGATTCACGGGGCTAGGTGGCTTGTGACGTGAGGGCTACAGCCGTCGGTTTCGGGGCATGGCAAATTTGGTGGATTCAGGGGCAATTTCTAAAGAGTGGTCCAAAAGTGGTGTTGACCAGTCGGGGAGTCGAAATTGGAATGCCAGCACCTAGCCATGGGCGCAAGGGCCATCAAGTCACCAAGACCTCCACGCCCTGATACAATGATTGTGGGTTACAAATAGTGCAAAGGGACTGTTGTTACAATGAATTTGGTTCACAAAATGGTTTATAACATGGCCGAATTGTTGGTAATAATGAGTTGGTCTTGGAGTTGATTGTAGAAAGTCCAAAACTTGATCGGTATTGTCGCTACCACTGACCTTGATAATGGCAGCGCCACAGGATGAGTGCTGCAACATGGGAGGCATAGGAGGCTGAGAAGGTATCACAAACGTATGCCTGTTGTACGCCCATATTCTGCCACAGCTCGCCAACGTTGCACATTCAGTCTCTTCTCACTGGGCCGTAGCAGATTTTGCAATGACAATTCAACTTTAACCCGCCCTTCGTGATGCACACAGTCTAACAGAAAGTGCTGAACAGTGCCTAAATTACAACACCTACACGCAGGCTGCCTTTACCACCCTAAACGACACTTGTGCGATGGAAGCAACGAGTGCGCTGTACGTAGTCTTGCAACAACACGCGCCACCCAGCACCGTAAACAGTCCAAAGCAGCAGAAAACGAACAGACCCGAGCTAGCTGAAAAAAGAGTCCTGCCTGTCACCACTGTGGCCCACTGCTCATTCCACTGATGGGAGTGTTCTGCTATGCAAATTTGCTTCACAGATCTCGGCGAAGGAGCCAGGTCAGCAGTGCATGGCGAGGAAAAAAGCGCCTCCGTTGCTACGCATCCGCATATTCGTTACCAGGCTCCTTAGTGTGTCTTTCACCCACGACAGCGACGGTATCCCGGTTTGATTGGCAGTCCAAAGCTTCCTACATATCGAAACTGTGGCGTGTACACCATAAAGTCAGACTGGCAGGTGCTAGGGGCCCACCTGCATTTGGGGCCCCGTCCCACCCACCAAATGCAAGCAAACTCTTAAAAGCAAAGTCTTAAAACCAATGCTAAATTGGGTCCACAGGTATGCATTTTGCGTAATTTCAATGTGGATTTTCAAAAAATTTCTCAAACCCCCCCCGGCTCCCCCCCACCCCCGGCCCCCCTTATTTCCCCCCCCCCCCCCCCATGCAAGACCCACCTGTCCTGCTGTGCTAGGGGCCCATCCTAGTCTGTACACGCCACTGATATTAATCGAAAAGACAATGGGATCATCAAATACCATCGAACGAATTGCCGCAGCAACATCCGATATGAATGACCGAGAGTCTGTAACAATTAACAATACTGAGAGGTCAAGATCTGCCGCAACATCCAGGGCAACCGAGACAGGCCAGTAGCTTTAACAATCATTTAAATTTGCGGTGCACGAGCTGTATAATTGCTACGTTGCATTAAGGGGTTTAAGGGTTTAACGAGCGTTAACCACTCCTGGTCATCTGCCCGAAGCCCTAAGGCCCTATGTCTGCAACAGCCAGATTCCCAGGTGGTCACCCACCCAAGTATCAATCCAGCCCAATGCTACGTTGCAAAGGGTTCGGCAACAATAAGACCTCTGTACACAATGAAACTTAATTTAGAACAATCACACCTATCAAAGGAGTACTATTATTAGCTAGCAGAAAATAATCGTTACAACGATGCATAAACCCGCTGACTGGAGTGGTTAACGCTCGCTAAAACCCTTAGGACCCTTTTGAACCGCTGGCATAAACCGCTGGACGATTAAGTGAATTAAAGGTTTAGTGAAACTCTGTTAAATGTTTAAAACGAGCAAAATACATAGACGGAATACATGCCTTCAGCACAGCCAGCGAAAAATAATTGTTTAAACGATGTTTGAGCGTGCTAATTGAGTGAGAGAAGCAAACGAAAATCGACGTTTATTATCCAGTGTACGCAAAAATACACAGACAGGATACACGCCTTCAGTGACAAACACATGAGACAGCAAACCAACACCATGTTGCAAACGGTGCATCAAAAACCATTCGTGTGCTCAAGATCATATTGTTTTTTTTTTTTTTATGAAACAGCCAGCGTAGCTGAGCCAGCACTTCTCGTAAATAAATACAGACGCAAACCTATTTTTGTTTACCACTAATCGAGCCTGCTTTACGTCCTGTTTTTCGTTGGTTTAAGTGGGCAGAAAATAAGGAACAGAAAATCGGAGAAGGTTTACCGTTCATTGAGTAAAGTCTAATCAAATCTTCAGCCTACGACTTGTTGCTGGCGTTGGCTGATTTGCATTGTTCCCAAATAACACTATTTTAAAGACGTAAAACACCGGCCATTTAAAGGTCCGTAACGTCGCAATACTTTACCAATTTTTATTATTTTTAGAAAATCACAATCTGTACAGTCAGTCATTCCTTATCAGAAAAGAAAACCCATAAGGCCACAAGGTTAAAAGATTCTACCAAGTTTTTGCCAAATGAAAAAAAATGATTTTAGAGTAAAAAAGGCTGCCACTAAGTTTTCAACATGGTGTACCAATCTTAACCCATGTACTAACCAAAAAAGTGTTCACTTTAGAAAGTAGTGATATCATCACCACCAACAAGCAACTACCAAGCTAACAGTATTAGTTAAAAGATTAAATGAAAAACTTGACCATTGCTACGTCGGTAAAACGTGGTTGGCTAAAACTTGGGGAGTTCTTTCATCCTTGTGAGTTTTGTTTCAGATATCACGTTTTTTGTGTTTTTGTTTTTGCATTTTATTTTTGCTAGTGCCCAGTTAGCCGTTTAATCATACACTTTTTCTTACAACTACAACTTTATTTTGTCTTTAGAGATATATGTTTCGAAGTAACAACGTATACTGTACAATGTACACTACATGTCCAACGAAGTGTCTAGCAAATGTTAACTGGTTTTAAAAAAAATCTAAAGTTAACCAAAATATTTTTATGCATTTCTTATGATTGCAATAAAGCGTTTTTAAGTTCGTTTTTGATAATGAACTTGTAGCAGTTGCCTGTTGTTTCGCTGTTTTTAACTGCTATAATATGCATTTTATGCATAAAAGCAGTTTTTGAGATACAGTCGGGTGAGACAGGGCCTCGTTTCGTGGGCTATTGTCTAGTGATGTCACGTCCCACTCGAGTCGTTTATTCGAACGGCTGATGCGTATCACTTATTAGCGTCAGGGCGGAAGTGCCTGAATATCAGTCGATTAACCATGAATTTTTATGAGAACCCGTGCCAGCAAATTGTAGGATTTGGTATTGAACAGTTTATGAATTACATCGTTTGCATATGAATGGGTTTAGGTCCTTGACCAAGAATTTTTGCCAATTATGATTCCGTGTGGAAAAGAACTTGAACCGGATTTGGACTAGTTAGTTTCCCGTTTTGACAACATCGCACGGAAAACGGAGTCTTATCGGTCGTTTTTTTTGGGCAAACCGATAAAAAAAAAAAGGTGGCAACCTTCCGATTCCCCGGTAACTGTCCTAGTATTCTACACATATTGACAATTCGGGTATAGTTATGTCGAACAAATAACGGCTCCTGCTAATCAGGTAATCATTGTATGATCGGTGTAACAACAATTATGTAGTATCAATTCGACAAACATGTGAGTCCGTTTCGCGAGCAACGGGGTAGTGCGTACTAGGGGAGTAGCTGTAGTACGGAGGAGCACCGATATTTTCCCGGTTCGATGACGGATTTGGAAGGTAGCGCTCAGTGACGGCGTCATGAGTGAATTGGTTGGGGGGCCCAACAAAGGGCACATCTGGAAACAGAGTGGGCCAACGATTTTTTTCAAGGCAGCTGTAGCAGGTACCTTTATTCCATTTAATTCAGCCTACGTAACGTAAGCTTCATTTTTTTTTGTTAAATACGGCCCATAAACACACCACAATAAATTGGGCTGCATGTATATTGCACAGTTGCTATACAAAAAAATAAATAAATAAAAAAAAAGCTCAGTTTATGCATTTGATTTCAAGTTTAGCATGTAAGGTTTTTTTTAATTATTTTCTTTTCTACTTAGTGACCTGAGTGCTGGGGTCAGGGGAAGCCGGCGGGGTGGGGGTGGGGGGGGGGGGACCCGTGAAATATTGGGGAGAGGGGTATTGGCCCACCCTGGCCCACCCCTAGCGCCGTCACTGGCAGCGCTACACGTTAAATGGAAGATTTACATCTTGCAAAGGTATGAACAATTTTTGGTGTTAAAAAAAAAATGATTTGAAAAGCGCAACTCTAGAATGAATAAGCCGGTGCTCAGTAGTAGCAGCGTTTGTTTAGCCTTAAATGTTGCTGAATTGTGTGTAAGACTGGCGTGCGTGGAGGTGTGGGATATTTTTGTCTTTTTTTTTAACTTGATTGTTCAAAAATAAAACTGGATTTGCAGTAAATCCAGCATATAACAAAACCTAAGCAGCAAAGCTTAAACAAAAGCTACCTACATGAAATTGTGGTGTGACATTTTCGTGTGTTATTCTATCGTTGCCTAAAAAGTGCCCTCTATAACGCTGACTGGCTGGCAAAGATCAACCTTACGTACCCTCAGTGCAGTACGATTCCCTCTTTCCCCTCTCCCTTCCCTAATTTAATGTTGGATTTACTGCAAAGTAAGGTGTTCGTAGTTCGTAAGGTGAACGCTGGAACACGCTGCACAGACTGTAACAAAATTCGTCCCCCATTGTTAGTAACAACTAGAAACACTCTAGTGTGTCGCCGCCAAGTGGAAAGGCGGCCAGTAGCAGTCTCTCTCTTTTTATTGTAACGAGCTTATACCTGATTTCAGCTTACTAGTGTAAATTCCCCATGCAGTACAAATCCTGGCAAATCGTTGGAATCAAGTGTCTTGGGTCCAGTAACGAAGAAAACTTAAACATTAAAGTGTGGGAACATGTCCTCTATGAAGAAAAACTGCCTTCAAGTAACACTGATCTAGAAACACGGTAGTGTGTCGCTGCCAAGTGGAAAGGCGGCCACTAACAGACTGTCTTTTATCGTAACGAGCATTATGCTGGTCCAAGAAAAACAATGATAACCTCCTGAGACCCAAAGGACTTTTTTTTAAAAACCGTATGATAGTTGTGTCAGCCGTGGGATTCGAACCACCATTCACTTGGTTTGGAGACGAGGACGCTGACCACTGGACTGTTCTTGGGCTTGCTTGCTTTACTCGGGGTCCTGGGGGCCCCCTCAGACAGCTCGCGGGAACCTACTTTTTGCCATATCGCAGATGTCCTCTGTAGGGGACGTGTAAGCTATATGTGGGGGGGCCAGGAAGTTATGCTGGTGCAAGAAAAACAATGATAAACCTGATTTCAGCCTATACTAGTGTAAGTTCCCCATGCGGTAGAAATCTTTGCAAATCGTTGGAATCAGGTGTCTTGGATCCAGTAACGAAGAAAACTTCAACATTGAAGTGTGGGATGTGTCCTTTATGGAGAAAAAGTGTCCTCAATAACGATGCTTTGTATTACTGGCTAGCTACTGATAGCCAGCTATACTTTGTTCCACATTATGTTTTCAGAAAACTGACTGTATGACGCCACGTTATCTTCTACTACGAGTGCAAAAATTCCGTAAACATCCCATTCGTAAACTCTAATAGTAACTATGTTGAGTCAACAAATGTGATATCCACATGTTTTTGCACTCTTAGTGCCAGGAAACGAGTCGTCATCCAGTCAGTTTTCTGAAAACATAATGTGGAACAAACTATAAGCACTGCCAGCCAGCTAAGGACAGGCCTCCCATATTAATTCTCGTATGGTGTAAAGGCACGTCTACAGCTCGTTGAGGAATAAATTTATTCTAGTGTAGTAATGTGTTACTCTTTGTGCAGTGTCCTAGCTTTTGTGATTTGTTTTTTTTGCTTTTGGTTTTTTTTTGGGGGGCGCCGGCAAAACATCTTTGCCTTTGCCTCTCCTTTGCCTTTGCTTCTTTGCCTTTGCCTATGGGTCACGGCTTCTTTAATCAATCAATCTCATGGAATCGTTTGATGTAGCTTGGACCGTTTCATCACGAGTTATCTCAAAAGGGTTCAAAGGGTTTTAGCGAGCGTTAACCGCACGCGGTCATCTGCCCGAAGAAGCCCTAAGGCCCTATGTCTGCAGCACCCGGAATGGATTCCCAGGAGGTCACCCACCCAAGTACCAATCGGGGCCAATCGGGGCCACTGGCGGCCAGTGGCGGACAACACCATCCTTTCTCATTCTTATACACAACAATGGTGGAAATAACAATTCTGTACCAATGTAACGAACAAATGTTACAACAATTAAAGGACATTGTTAAAACTTACGTGGGCATTGTATGTATTGTACCAAATCTTGCTGGCACCGGACACCAGATGTGGTCAATTGTAATAGATTACGTAGAGCCTTTGAGGACGTTTATAGCTGAAAATGGGGTTAGAACAGTAGGGAACAAAAAAATGGTGGTTACAAAGAAACCTTTTCTTTTTAGTATGGTCCTTGCAATACTACAAAGCACCGAGTCCACTGTGATTATTTCATACGTTTTTCCCCTTTTTGATCTTGTATACGTTATTGCTTTGGAATGATCCGTTTTTAATTTTACCCAAGGAATGCATCACTAAAATTTTATCATGACCTTTCATTCAACCCTGCGCAACAAAATCAATGCAAAATCTATACTGTTTCAGTAGTTCGAAACTCATAGGGCGGAAGACCAGCGATGGTTACGGTTCCTTTAATAAAGTCAATCAATCAGGCTATTCAGAGGATAACAATAATATAATGAGGGGGGGACAGCTGGCCCTCAGTGGCGATAAACTTTTGCCAACTCCCCCGCTTCCCCCCCCCCCCCCATGTTTTTCTTTTTTGCGTTCTTCCAGAGTGCACTGGGGTGGGCTGAGAAGACTGGCCTCGAAACGTACAGCAAATGAGATAGTCGTCCTTAGATAGCTGTCATATTGTGCACTTTAATACTAACAATTCATTACTGATAATTGGTTATTTGATGTACTTACTGACTTGTAGCATTCCTCCAAAGACAGTTGAACTGTTGGAAAAAGTGGTACAATTCCATCGATTCATTCTAAATTGATGTTGGCATTCGTCTATTCCCATCTTGGCCCCATATCCTACACTTTTGAGTATATTTTCACTAAGTCCACACAGTTCCCTTTGCCTTTTCACCAGGTAAGGCAGTTTGCTGCAAAGTTGTTTATAGTTCGTGGGCTTGAGTTCCAGAGTACTTTGGTACGTGCTCGGCATTCCAAGTAACCTGATGGAGGGAAGAAAAAAAACATGACAATCAGTCAAAGTCGATCTTCACACTGATTCGTGCAGAAACCTATTAACAGTTGACAAACTGAAATAAATGAGCTCCCCACTAAACATTACTGTGCAAGTTTCCATATGAAGGCATTTAAGGTGGGGCAATGTAAGTAAGTGTTCGTAAAGGTAAGAGTGAAGTTTTGTGTCGCTTAGACGCTCAGACCAAGGGTTGGATAAGTTTATGTGTATAATATGCACGATGTTAAATACTGCCTATGGACATTTCATTTCTTTTTGACCGCATCAGTATGGCTCAGGTTTCAAACGCCGAGGTCTTTGTTCGTGGGTTCGATTCCCCGTTCAGTCAGTCTGGCATATAAGTCCAAAAGGCAACGGAAACAGGTCATCTGTGTTTATTTAATAAGCAATGTTATTGCTAAAGAAAATCCGCCATAATCATCAACAAACAATCAACAAATGAACAACATGAGAATTATTTATATGAAATGTGACAATTAATACCTGGCTCCTTTTTGTGAGCAATTAGTTATTTTTAGTTTGCATTAGAAAAAGTTATATGACTAAAAAAAAAAAACGAACGTGCTGTCACGGCATATATCTGGCTTGCGGAACTAATCTATACTAAATATAAGTTACGCACATTGTGAATGCGAAATTAACAAAACCCGCCAGAACCATCACCAAACACATGAGAATTATTTATCGGAAATGTGTAATTTCTGCAGAATTAACTTGGCTGCTTTCTGCGAGTAATTAGTTTAAAGAAAGAATTCGACTGACAAAATCCAAAAACCATAAAATCATAAAATCACACCAGTTTTACCAACACAACTTATGTCTACACAAATTCAACACCGAAAACGTTTTAAAGTTCAGAAGTAAAGATTCAGCAAGGTTACAACCAAAAATGAAAAGAATCCAGAACATCGTAAGTAACAAAAAAATCACATTATGCTCTGCTACCAAAAGGCGTGATACATAAACCAAAAACACAACCGGCATCAAGATGCACGCTTGTTCATTGTTGTTGTTATTATTGCTGTTTCATTTTTGTTTCAACCAACACGAAACGAAATTACCGGAAGCTGTTAACGCTCGTTACAAAACCCTTTAAAACCCCTTTTGAAGCGAAATAAATTATCTCCCGCTGATCGTCGTGGGGCAGATAACCCAGTTTGGGTTCGTGCTCCCTAAAAACAGACGACCACGACGACAAAGTAATACAACAATAAGACAATCTCGGTTAATTAAAATTATTTGCGAACTGCTAAAACTTAGTAACAAATCGCGGAGGTACGATTTTCGTAAAGTCAGGGAGGTTGTGCAAACAATTCTGTGTTATACGCCACATTAATAGCGCTGTAATGTAGATTGCTGTTCTGCAGTGTTTCAACAAAACGCCACCGTCAGAGTTGTAAGAATGAATTGTGAATCGATTATACGTAATTCAAACAAAATATATTGTAAACAAAATCTGGAACATTATTTCGACAAAATTCACAGCATGAAAAATATTTATTCGCAAAAGAAAGACATAGCCGAATCATTCAGGTAAAAAAAAGGACGTAACAATGCGCTAAGTTATAAAGTTGCGTTGCAGAGACGTGCAGAGGCTCGGGGGGGGGGCGCGCAACTTACTTTTTTCTGAGGACTTTTTCGTTTTGAGTGTGTTATATCCTATTTTGTCCTTGTTTGCACCCCTTTCTTAGATTGTACAGATTTCTTCCCCTCTTTGCAGTACTTTTTAACTCTCTTGTCGCTTTTTTTGTTGCTTTTTTGGCCCTGCTGACCACTACTCCAACAAACATCGGACATTTCAAGAGCTTGGGGGGGGGGGTGGGGGTAGGGGCTTCCCCGTGTGTACGTCCTTGTTGCGTTGTATGTCTGATGAGTGGAACCCTCGCTCGTTTTCGATATCACAGACGTTCAGTGGCTAAACTTGGTGGGGTTTTTGCTTACAATTTATTGTTTTGGGTTTAGATTAAAATAACAAAACCACTGATTATCACCGCAACACATTAACACGCTTTACTTTATTCCTACTGGGCCTAAAGCCAATACAGCGCTAAGCGCTAACACTATTTACACACTAACACAACAACAACGTGATCTGACAACAATTAAATCTCATCTACTTTGAAACGACATGCTGGCATGTGTCTAGATTTCCAAGTGTGTGCTATCCATTCGTGTGGGATGTGGTACTACAGTGCCGGTCTTCAGTTCCAAAGGTCTCCGGTTCTAATCTTCGTATAGCAATTTTTTCCCCGTGTAGTGGCATGTAGCTAAAAACCATACGTAAACCAAATGTGTCGGCTGTGCGGTATGGCGCGACAGTTTCGGCCACGAGTTCCTGGTTCAAACCCCGTACAGCAGGTATTTTATCATTGATAGTTTCTAGCTATACACTAAAATGTTAAGACATGTCTTTGCCAGCCATTTGTGTTGGGTTTGGTGCTGGCTTGTGGGGTGTGATATTTGGTGGCGTGCAATGGCCAACATGAATGGGGCTCGCCTAAATACTAATCATGGAAGTGATATATTCTTGTAAACTGAATCACCGGGGAAGCACTCGATTGCAACACTAACAAAGCGGCCCTTTAAACAAAAATATCACTTATTTCCGGTTTCTGACGAAAATTTATTTTTACGAACCTTTCTCCACCTCTACGGTATATTTTTAAGTTCTTGCCGAAATTCTATCAGACGTATGTGTGGGGTCGGTGTTGGATGACACGAGTGTGATTTTGTTGGCTTTCACTAGGAGATGATTCTTCTTGGCCAGCCACCCCTCACTGCTAATGAGCTCCAAGTTGCGGGAGTATCAGTGTCGTAAGGACATAAATAACCTGACAGAGCCGAATAGCTCAAGTGCCTAATTGGTACAAATGGATTCGTGTCATAGCAATAGCTTCTGCCTAGGTTAGTGACCCACTGCAGCCCCTGCACTGGGTTACACGGCATACGGTACAAAAATGTATAGGCTGTCACACGGATAGGTTGTGTAACTGAACTTGAAAAGAAATTCTTGACTGAAGGGATAACATGGTTGACCGTAACAAATTCAAACTGCCGGGCTCGGTTAAAATTAAGTAAAAACAGAAAAAAACCTTTTTCCGTTAGCTTTTCGACTTAAACATCAGCCTGCCTTAGCGGGAATGAACTCGTCGTCTAAAGCCCTCAGCTGAGTGGATAGGGTTTCGGTCTTTAATTTCAGAGGTCCAGGGTTCAATTCTCGCTCAGGCAGGCTGATGGTTAAGTCCAAGGCAAAGGAAATAGGTTTGCATCAGTGTTCATTTTCCAAATTCTAGATATGGATTTACGCCAAGAGCTGAAAATGCGTAGAATGCGAGTTTCTTTTGATAGTTATTCTCGAAACAAAAGTTAAAAAAAAAAGTGGTTTTTTCTCTCTCTCTTTTTTCTGTGAGTTGATGGATCTGTACTGGTAGGGCCTACTACACCTAACAATTCCTTAAAGATAAGGACCTAAGGCTGTTTAAAGTTCCATACGTTCACAGGTTGGTTAACGGAACTAGCCTCCAGACGAGATACATGTAGATTGTAGACTTTTCCGATCTTTATATTCAGTTATGAAGTACTTTCACAATGCTTTATTCACCCATCGTTATGAAGTCGCTTGCTATAAATCCAATTTAAAATGGGGCAGAAGATAAATTATCTTCTATCCGCCACATTTAAAAATGAATTTATAGCAAGCGACTTCGTAATGATGCGTGAATACTTGTGGGCCTCATAATCTGTTGCGTTGGGTCGCTCAAAACATAAACTGAACGAAGCTTGAAAGTCAATTGGGAAAAAAAAGTTACAAACTTCAGCATTTTCAACCCTCTACTTCTGGTAAAGTCACACTTTCGAATTTGTGAATTGGCCGATCAAGGGACGTGAGCGAGGTAAAATACTTGACTTAGTTTGGATTTTGTGTGTTTGTGTTTGTGTTTGGGAAAAGGTAACATTAGCAATTTGGTTCTGATACGGTTGAAAATTCATGACAAAGGAGCGTTTGTACATGAACTTCACTTGTTCAAGGGTGAAATTCCAACCGCAAATATATGGGGGGGGGGGGGGAATCGAGGTACAGCACCGGGTAGAAATCATATAGGTTTCTGCCCTGTGATTATAGAAAATAAACTAATGTATTTTAGTATCTCTCGCTCGGCCAAGTAATTGTAGTCCTCAGTACTCAGTTATATGCCTTGCAATAAGTGAGAAAAAAAACAGGAATTGACAATACATACGATTTTTAAATGCATTTTCCGTGAACCTTTTCTAAGGACACGTAACTAGAAGCTTCTTGGAGATCCTCTATATACAGGGTGTCCCGGAAATATGGCCATAGGGGACAAGGAAAACAAGCTTGCTAGTAAACCCATGTCCATAAATGAACTGTTACCGAGATACAGGGTGTGAAAGTTTGCATTGTTAATGCAAGAATGACATAGATATCAGAGACGCCGAAACACATCAAGACACAATTTGGTACACGTTCACAGCGGTTTAGGTGCTGTGCAATGGTGCCGTATGAAACCTATGTGTCTCTGATATTTTTGTCATTAACGCATTAACAATGCAAACTTTCACACCCTGTGTCTCGGTATCAGTTCATTTACGGACATGAGCAACAAATAAAAGTTGCTTGTTTCCTTGTCTGCTATACCCACCTAAAGTTTGTCAGTATATTTCCGGGACACCCTGTATTTTTGCCGTGTTCCACTTTTAAACGGCTGTGGCTGCGAACATACGTTTGACTGGTATACATTGACCCTTTTTAATGACGTGCAGACCACTTGCGCTACTTTTTTTTTTTAGATTTCTTCTTTGAGCTGTAAGTCATCTGAAGCAAACTAAAGCTTGTGTAGATGAACTGGTTGTATTCCGAACCTTCACTGGACGCTTTGGAATCAGAAAGAGTAGTAAAGGGTGGGACAAAGCCGGGATTCAAACCGGGAAATCTCCGATCGTGGTCGGTGCCAAGAGAAAGCCCAGAATAGGTCAAAATTATCCCCAGGCTGAAGGTCCCTGATATTCTCTCACACTATCCTGGCCAGTACTGCACGGTAGGAACTTTTCAGTCGCTGACCTGATCAGCTTTTTCAAGCGTAATATTTAACAGTAAGACGGAAAGCCAAAGGCTCAACAAGAGTTAAATAATACAGATGCAAACCTATATTTACGTTGACTTTTGGACTTATATGTCGATTCCCCGCTCAGGCAGTGTGACATATAAATCCAAAAGGCAACGTAAATATGGTTTGCATCTGTATTTATTTACCAGTAAGCTATAAGAGCGTCATCCCGATTTTACGGCCTCTAAATCACCCCCTTTAATGGTATCTTGTTGCAGCTTTGCTTCTGCTTCCAGGTCCGTCTTTAACCTGTTACAGTCGTGAGACTTGGAAGTACGATAGAAGGCGCTGTAGTTGCCTGTAACTCTGCTTTAATCCCCAAT
This sequence comes from Lithobius niger, assembly GCA_023313725.1. Taxonomy (NCBI): domain Eukaryota; kingdom Metazoa; phylum Arthropoda; class Chilopoda; order Lithobiomorpha; family Lithobiidae; genus Lithobius; species Lithobius niger. The sequence goes on from JAHWFP010249813.1 coordinate 129,920, forward strand.
CCATTTGTCGTGTAAGGTCGTGATACACTTCTCGTCATGAGTGAAGCAGAGACGGTTAAGATGAATAATTTACATGCCTATAGTTCATTAGGCATTAGGCGTTCATTAGGCCTACACGAAACTTTGTACAAATCCAAAAAGATCCACTGGTAAAAATACTACGTTACCAGGATGTACGTTTCAATTACGCGAACCGCTGTCCTTTTCCGTATATGGAGGGTGGAACAGGAGTTACTTCTGAATCAGTTCGGTAGAAAACTTATATCGGTGGGAAAAACATTTTGTGACTCCAATCTTGGCAATAAGCAAGTAAGAGAAGATTCAAAAAGAGTTCACAGTACAATCTTGGCACCACCGTACGACAAAGAGGTAAGAATACTAATACTGGAACATCATTGTTCACCCATTATAAAGTTAAAGCTTAAAGGCGCCTTTTCACCTGTTCAACTCCTAGATGCAGCACTGCAG
>JAHWFP010249814.1:0-13829 GCA_023313725.1 Lithobius niger
TAGTGTGCGAGACTACTGGGCTTCACCAGCAGCTGTGGGATCTACTCTGGCCTATTCTAGCCATTATCTCGGTCATTATCCCTACCCATTATCTCTGCATTGATCCGAGGTTCCCCATATCGAATCACAATGTTTCCCCTCCTTTTACTACGGTTGTTTCTCTTTCAGAAATGTCAACAAGAAATGTTCAAAATTGAACCACTAAGTTTTGAATCAATCATTTTAGACAATCATTGGCTTCAGAGAACGTAACGATCAAAGAAATTTATTTTTAATGAAAAAAACGGAGGCTACTTTCTCTAAGGTGCATTTATGAAAAGGGAGCATTGAAGTTTTATGCCGCATGAACAGCAAGGTCGCTAGCGCCAACCTCAGTCACAGTACAGTGGGCCGGATGCCACTGCACCACGCATTACAGAGATATTAAGCAAACTCCAAATCTAGATCATATCACAAATCTGTATCTCCTGCGAAAATTAAAACCCCCAGACAGGAGGACAGCCTATCCCCCAATTGTCTGGCCTAGTCTCACAGAAGACGGAAACGAACACCATCAACATGGTGACAATCCACATGCACTTGATGGACCATAACTGGTTGGCAATCAGCATGCAACCTCAGACATGGAGTTGGAAAGGCATCCGAGGGAACAAAACCAATATGCCTTCCGAGAGGACCAGACCGAGCCCCTTTCATTGCAGCATCAGCGTGATCATTCTCAGGTATCCCAAGGATTCAGCAGAACATCATAGTCTTCCACTGGACAGACAAGCGGGAGATCATTGCTTGGATTCGATTTGTCAGAGGGTTCTAACATTCGATTCGATTTGTAAGAGTGATGTAACATGCCAAGAACTTCAGGCACTGATGGAATCAGTAAAGATGATAAAATGTGTGCCCCGAAGGTCAGGGATCCATTCAACACCAGACCTACTGTCAGAAGCTTCTCTGAAAACACAGAATAGCCAGATGGTAGGTGATGGGTAACAGTTACTGCTTCTTTCACACAAGCACATGTCACGCCAAGGTTTGACATTGACCAATCAGTGAAAAGCTGCCAATATAAAAAATACTGATAACATAACTGCCAGAATCCAGCTTGTACTTTGATGGTGGAGTGGAACTTTTTGGAGGGCTGCCAAACTGAATGTGAAAATACCACTTGAGACATACTAAAAAGCTTCTGGCATTTCCTGAAGCCTCAAGATGTGAGGCATTTCGAAGGTAATCTCCCAACAGTACTGCTGGAGCCTATCACGGAAATCACCCTTACCCACGCTGCGTCTGCACATTCACAAGTGTCATCCAAAGAGAATGGATCAAGCGGGACTGGATTGCAAAGTATGCAGTCGCACAGCATAATGAATGCCAAGCTGCTGTCAGCAAATTGGCAAAGGTGATTCCGAGGCTTCAGCATAATGGCAGACCACTGAAAATGTCCGAAACGGCACCATTGCCAAACGCAGGCCACTGGGGTGCACAGGGTCTAACATTTGCAGGGTCTACAAATTATGACATGGACTTGTTGGTTGATGTTCACTGTTTCATTCGAAATCAAATCCTTCAAAACTGAAACTTATTTTTTGACGTTGTGCCCTCTACCTCGTACGTCCTTTCCAAAACATAAAACTTGCAAGCATGATCAAGCTTGTGGTGACCAAGGGCTCAGTAGAGGTGCAGCACATCTGTGTGGGTTGCACCCTATGAAGTACCCGACAGAAGCTGTAAGTTGCTAAAGGCCTGGAATCCCTTCTCTTTAAAGTGGCAAAAGTGTGGAAGCCAAAAAACCTAGAATCGAACACCAGACCCCGCAAACGTGCCTGCAGGACGAAGGGAATCTGTGCCTGTCCCAAGTGTAAACAAGGACCTGGTGCATTGTCCGATGATGGCAAAAATGAACACACAGTGTTGTGTCTGGAGAAAACCGGAAAACCATTACTGACTGTCCAGATCTGGGCCCTGTTAATTGCCAGCTGCAGCTGCCGCTTGCAGGTCTGCATAAGAGATGACCGAAGGCGAATGTTGAAGTCACCAACAAACAATGACTGGGCAATAGCAACTTGCTGGACAATGGAGTTGACCCCAATGGCAAAAAGGATGATACCACGAATACAATCCTTGCGGCACACCATTCTGTTAATAACACAGCCATGAAAGAATGGTCATGACACGTACATGAAAAAAATGGCCTGAGAGGAGAGCCGAAAGGAACCACGGCATCAATAATAATCCCCTAAAGCCACAGTAGTAGAGGTTACGGAGAATCCCATAACACCATGTCTTGTTGTAAGCTCTCTCCAAGTCAAAGAAGACTTGAAGCAGCTGCTAACACTAATGAAAGCATTTCTCACATCTGATTCAAGGGTAACCACATGATCAATAGTTGACCGAAACTGCCGAAAGCCACATTAGGGTTAATTATAATCCCCGTGACTCCAGCGCCCAGACCAATCTCTCACTATTCGTTCCGTAAGTTTAGAGATGCAGTTATTCAGAGAAGTTTGGCGATAGCTGGAAAGATAAGATGGATCTTAATCAGGTTTAACAAATCGGGATGACTGCTGCCATCTTCTACTCAGCTGGAATACAGCTCTCTGCCCAACTACTATTGAACATAGCAAGCGAGAACTGCTGGGAAGACAGAGACAGGTGGTTGAAAAGTTGGTAGTGGACATTATTAGGACCAGGCACGGAGTCGCGTGACTTGGCTAAAGCTAAAACGAATTGCTGCATGTTGAATGGTAAGGTATAATCCTCCAGATCATCAGAATGAAAGTCTGGTGAATGGACCTCCTCCATAAGCTTAATCTCAAGGAAACCAGGATCGAAATGGTTATCACTCGAGAGCTGCACAAACTTAGATGCGGAAGCAATTGGCAATATCCAGTACGGAAGAGATCACGTCATTAGCGACCTTTAACTGTGCCACCGGTGGAGACACCTTCCTCCACATCTACTGTGATGGTATGAAATGCACGATCAGTGAAACATAAGCCAAACAATCAGCATGCCTTACAGATGACATACCTGGCATGGGCACAGCATCGCTTGAAGGCCACAAAGTTTTTAGTAGTTGGCTAATCTTGTAGGCACACAAAGCTGGTGTGCAGCATGAGACTAGGATCCGGCGTGGCTGTGTGAATGTGCACAGGGTCATAGCATGAGCCACAGCAAGCACCACATCAGTGAAATGAATTGCAAATCATCCACAGCCTGCTGAAAGACAACAGCTTTAGCTAAGGCTGACCTGGGATGTGACCTCCCTTACATTGCAGTCAGCATAATGGGGATGTGACCACTTCCATACAGGTCCGTAGTGGCAGCTCAGATGAAGTGGCCTGGAATAGAAAGCGTACAAAAGGATAAGTCTACTGCCGACCTGTCCTGTGGTCAGGTTACAGTGCATCATAGCTCCTTCGTTAAGAACGCAAATGTACCCCAGTGCATTCGCTCCTCACGGATCCCATCCTTGTCAGTATTAGGTCCTCCGAACTGAACATGGTGAAGAAAGGCAGTACAATTCCTAATTGAACTGAATAAAAGCCCAAAAACAAAGGGCAGGAAACTGGCAGACCAGATCCTCTAGGTCCCCTAACCCAAATGCCTCTTCCGTTGGTACATAAAGTAAACAGAACGTAATGTCTAATTGGAACGAAACTAACTACTACCGTCTGAAACCTAGTTTGCAGAGAGAGTGATTCACCAGCACTCCAACCTCATCACATGCACGTGAGTTCGTATCCAGACTGGTGACAGAGTACACCTTAACAACCAGATTATCTGATGCCTTAAAGAACGTCTTCATAAGGCAGCAGAACAAAGGTCGCAAGTGCAACAAGAGTAAACGCAGTTGTTCCGTATGGGTCTGATAACCTTGGCAGTTCCAAGAAAAGAATACACACTTCATTCTTCGACGTACACACGGCTTTTCCGTGAAGAAGCCTAGTGTTGACCACTGCAGTTGAATAACTGCTATGGGCAACACAGTCAGCATCCTCGTGTTCCTCCTGCACACAGAAAACACAGGTAGGCTTTCTCTTACACGAACCACTAGTATGCTTGATGTATTGACAGCAGTAACAGGTCATTGGATTCGGGGCACAGCACCTGACCTTCAACCCCAATTATCCCATAGTAATGTGCTGTGGTGCAAATGGTGTATCAACGGACAGTTGGCTGGACACCATTTTCACCATTCCTTGTGATATGAATTTCTACTGGGCGACTTCATCACTGAGACCACTCATATAAATGCACATCATGACGTTTGAGTAAGGACACAAGGCTCTTATAACATAGTCTCGTAATTAGATGCAGCCAACCCATCCAAAAGTTTAACGTCGATTTAGGCTCCACGAAAACACTGAAAAGTATAAACCAAAAAAAAAAGATTGAAAATTATCTTCCACGAATAATTCCTTTACCTTACTGTCACAGGCTGACACCACTTGTAGGAAATTAAACAAACGATGTCGTACACGGTAATTCAGGTCTGGTGTTACCATGGCACACCACACTAGCCATTGCACTATGATTAGCAACCAGCTTCTAGCTATAAGATAGCATAATTGGACCTTCAAATCAAAATCAGTCTTGGCCTATAATTAACCTAAACCATGAACCTTTCTTATTTGAGACTTATCAAAACGCTGAAGTGAATTAAGTTCCCCGAGTTTTCCAGGGTTTCCTGTGTAGTTGAGGTCAATTTTCAGGCTAATTATCGTAATTTTTGGTATAAATTTTTATCACATATTTTTACCAGTTTTACTGGATAAAGACTATCACGGTTTAACGAACTTTTGGCGTCACTACAGAAATATAAAAAAAAATTAAATTTTATAACACAATACGTTAACATACTGCATTTAATTTAAAGCACTTTCCTGTATAGCGGTTGTACTTTTATTACTTTTTTTGCAAGGTTTTACAATTTTCAATCTGTTGATTAAGAGCAGTTATTTCGCCTTACTTGTTTTCCCGAGGTTTCCAGGTTTTTTTTTGTGTGAAACATCATAATTTCCCCAAATTTTCCATGAGTTACCCTGTTGTATATTCTTTAGGTGGTTAGAACTCTGTTATTACGCAATAAACCTAGTGCTCACAACTGAGGGTCTCTGGTCCTGTGTAGTGCTAATTTGTTGACGCTCTTTACTCCTCAGGAAGGCACGGCCATGGCTCAAAACGCAGGACGATAGTAAGAAAGACGGAAAGAAGTGTTTTATTTTCGCGTTATGCCGACGAATTCGTCACAAAAATGAGGTGCATATTATGCGTCCCGCGCAGTTCTCACTTCTTTAAGAAGTCTTGCGTAGACAAAAAGAAAAACGCCAAGAAAGAAGAAAAGTCAACGAAGAAGAACTAAAATATGAGGTAGAAAATAGTTGAAGTACTCTTTTTTAAGGATGTAGTTTAGTGTAGAGATCAGTGCTGCTTCTACGAAAATTATGATATTGTGTAAAAGCATAGTTTAAAAAGACAGCAAACAAACAGCAAACAGTACGATGAATCACCACACTATTAAGAACGAAAAACTTTAATAAACAAAGGCTTATTCTGGTTTCAGTAAAAGCTCAACAATGTCATAAAATAAGACAACATTTTAAATTTTCGAATGGACTTATCTTTTTTGTTCACAATAAAAGGATAAAAACATACACACATGCAATGATCAAAACGGCCTCGCTTGCCGCCATCTTGCAAATCCTAATCGATTTGCAGGATGGCGGCAAGCGAGGCCGTTTTTGTCATTGTGCGTGTGTAGTTTTTAGCCCTTTTAAACAAGAACGGCAAAGCCTTTTCGAAAATTAAATTTTACTGTATTTTTTGACAATGTGGAGCTTTCACTGAAACCAGGATCAGCCTTTGTTTATTATTCCTCCTGTCCACAAAATAATTGGATTGAAGAGCTTTACTTCTCTTCATTTTTAAAGCTCCGTTGGTCGAAATATATTTAAAATGTCTGAATTTAATTTCTGGAATTATAATTTAAAAAATAACCTTGGCTTATAATGACCCATTATTATTGATCAGGTTGATCATTCGATCGAAGAGTTGAAATGCTTAAAGAAAACAAACAAAAAAAAATGTGAAGGAGTGTTATTGGAACAAAATAAAATAATGCCGATCGACAGCAAAAACGTAGAAAAATTTGCATTTCTGATGCCTTTTAGGCCATTTTTCGGTAATCATGTGTTGCATCCGAACTAAAAAACAAACCGAGCGCTTGAGCTAGAAAATTATCCATAGTTAAACTAGGTTAGAGCAGTATTAGCAACCAAGAGTTAATAAATGAAGAAGTGTCCATGTACGAATTCCATCGCTTTTCACAAGGTAGTCTGGGATAGAAGCTCAGGGTTTTGTTTCCCGGATCCAGGTCAAGATCTAGATTTGGGGTTTGCTGCAATCCGGACCACTGCACTGTGACTGGCGTTAAAGATCTAGCTGTCGACGCACCATAAAGCCTCAATCGTCCCCGCTTTCCCAGGTCAGTTCATTCATCACCGCCGGTATCTTACTTTACCAAAGCTATGCATCAACTTTCCAAGGAGAGTAACGTCACAATGGACGTGGTGGACTGGATGTTTCGAGCACTTGCGCTGGACGAGTTGGACGCTGGAGCGGCAGCGATCCTGGTGGCTGGAGTTGACGTCAGTAAGCGCGCCTCCTCAGTCGGTAATTCTTTCTAGGAGTGTCTCTGGTCCCGGTTACGAGATTCAGGCAGGGGTGCATAAAATTCTTACTGGACAAAATTTCCCACAAAATTTTCCTGCATACTTTTCAAATTGCCACAGCCTTTCACTATGTTAGGAAAGCCATTTTTTAGTGAATTTCCACAGTTCTCTGAAATTTCCACGAACCTCGTTCTAGCGTTCTGGCATATTCTGCACACCTGGATTCAGGTTCTCAATTCTCCATTCCCGGGACCCAAGTCCGAAATACTGGTGTCGCAAAATAGTGAAGAGTTACGGTACTAATTATTAAAAATGCACCCGAGATCCGTTCTTCAATTGCTCTAGTCCCCCGTGCAGGGGCCCAAGTCCCAAATACTAAAGTCCCGGCAGTGCCGGCTGCTAGGGTCCTGGCTGCAATACTCATTAAGTTTTGGATATTTTTACTGCCGTAAATCTAGTACTTGAGACTTGGGTCCCGGCAGCAGAAGTAGACCATTTGTTGAATGGATCCCGGTTATACTTTTAATGTTTGCGCGATCGTGGTTACGACTTGTTCCTCGTGTCCAGACGTACGCATCCAACGGAACGTAACCATCAAGCCCTAACCAGAGAGAAGAAATTTTGATGCTAAGCGACGCGTTACTACGTGCCTACAAAGTCAAAATTGCTGCAATCGTTATGGTTGTTGTTGCGTTTATGGACCGATTTTGACGTCTTTCTTACACCATCTCGCGTCGCGTTGCCACCACGGGCAAGCCAGTCTGGTTTGACCTTCACTCCAACTGTCCGTCACCTGCGTAAACTGACGTTGACGCAGGTGGCGAAATACATGGTTGCTACCTCAATCGGCCTTGGTTTGATGAAATCATCTCCTTCACAGCACAGCTTTACGAGCGTGGAACGCTGTTACACGCGGAGGTGCCGCATTCCTGGCTGAAGCCCTCTCTAGACAGAAGAAAGTTTCGCGCGAATCGATGCGTTACTACGTGCTTACATTGTCAATATTGCTGCAATTGTATGGTTGGTGTTACGTTAAAGGACTAATATTGACGTCTTTGATACACCGTCTTGCGTAGCCGTGCAGTCGCGAGCTGCCAGTCTGGTTAGGGCTTTAATCACAACATGAGCAGAATTTTTCCCACGTATCTATTGGGTTAAAACCTATTCACTGTATGTTTAACGTGGGTTGTCTCAGAAAACATTGACGTGCAGTCGTCCGCATTTGGTCGCATGACGTGCTATACGAGATGTGGCACAACGGCTATATTCCATAAAAGCATAAAGCAACCCTTGTCCCCTTACGTCGCTCCTGTTTCAACGGAATACCACTCTGCATGAAAATCAAGAAGTAGGCACCAAAGCGAAATAATTATGTGATAATACTACAAGTGGTCAAACATTGGTACTGTCGGCGGTTAACACCCAACTGCTTCTGCGAAATCTACAATTTATGAGTTTTAGCCCTCCACTTCTTTACAGCAGGGGTGGCATTCGGTCTGAGATGTGTTTTCTGTTCCCAGAACGATTCTTACCAGATGATACATCAGATTTTATTTACGAATTACGAAACAGTCAACGAAACAGTCAATATTTTGACTATTAAAAGTACAGTTTTAAAAGATAGTGTTTTGTAATAACGGAAGTAACTTGATGATCAGGATTTACACTCATACATTAAAAAATCTGATAAATTTGCCCAAAGTAACCACAAAACCTATCTGGCCACTATATCACGCTAATTTTCGACAGCTTATTATGCACACATGTCTTCTTCAGGCACGTCATCTTTGCCCAACCAACAACAAGAATGTGATGATAGAGAAAATACGATGGCATTCCTGAAGAAGCCAGATGTGTATAATAAGTTGTGGAAAATTAGCGTGATATAGTGGACAGATATTTGTTTTGTGGATATTTTGCGTAAATCTATCAGATTTTTTGAAGTATGAGTGTAAATTCTGATTGTCGAGTTACTTCCGTTATTGCTGACATTCAAAGTAAACCATACGTAATTTTCCATAGATTTTCGTGTTTAGAATTTACAACGTTTTCGTCTATTCACACACGAACATCCAACTAAATTTCGTTTGCTTCAGCGTTGGTGTTTCGTAGTAAGTAGGGCTAAACAGTTCTCTACCGATTTAACAAAAATAAACGTAAAGCCCCGAATCCTGCTGAAACATGTTTTCGTGTTCCCCTAAAATTCCGACCTAAACGAAGGTGACGTCATTGCGCCAATGTGGTCATGACCAGAATGAAAATAAACCGCTTCCCGTAAGTTAGATATACTCGGGTTTGTTTGTTGGTGACCAATCAGCGATGTGTACAACTTTGCTTTATACTACAATTATTGTATAAGAAAAGTCAGGTGTGGTCATTTCAGCTCTCGTCTTATATGGAAAGAAGCAATATTCTCAACGACAATGTGAGGGTATGCTTCGAGCAGTAAAAGACTAAGAAATTACTAGTAAATTAGTACATTTACTTCTTCTCGAAAGAAATGAATGTACATCCAATAATGAAAGTAACAATCGATCATTAATGTGAACCTAACAAAAAGTGCATTCGAAAGCAACCATCTGATCCATCAACATTCACAACTGTTGGAGTTTTGGCCCGACATTGTGTCACACGTGTTTTTCTTATTACGTCAGCCATTCAAACCTTTCCAAAACGACACTCACCACACTCAACGTTTTACTGAGCAGAAATGCGTCACACCTCGACCATGCTGACGAATTTGCAACGGATTGTGGGAGACATCAGCCACAAGACTCTAAAGATGTGTTTTTTTTTTTTTTTTAGCGCTGGCGAGTTAAGAGCTTAAAAACTAATTTCGAATGGATCCATCGGGGGGCCTTGAAGGATGACGTCATTTTCACTTAACAAACACTTTTGAAACGATCTTTTGAGTTTGCTCGCGATTTATGTGTATTGGAGGTGCTGAACTCTCTCCAGCAGTTGTCGGTTTTGATGAATTAAGATTGGTGGCACTGGAAAGCAGTGAACCTAGGAACAAACAGCATTCCATATCAACGAAATTTGTCCTCCAGGAATACGGAGGAGCACACTGCCTGTTATGCTCGACGTTATAACGATTTAAAACTAAAGACATTAAAGCTGTCTCGACATGTCCACACGGGAAAAGCACGACGTAAGCTCGGCAACACAGTGTGCGCGATCGGAACTATTAATAATTAGAGGACCGAGAGTAGGTTCTAGGACAATTTGGGTCATTAAAAAGTAATAGGACATCTGGTCATGATCCCGATTGATCATGAAAAATTAACCGTTATTGTCGGGAACAATGAAGGCCCGCCAAACGCAAGAGGAGAACCTAGACGATGACGATGAGATTCTAGGGCTTGACGTCGGCAAAAGCAAAGTTGATTGCCGACGAATTAGCATTTTATTTCAGCCCATGAAGACTTTCGGGGGAGGGGGAAGGAGGGGGGGGGGGCCTGGGGACGAGGAGTGGAGAGAGAGGATTTTTAGCGAAATGGCTTTAGCTCATTAGAGAGATAGTAAAAAGAGGAACGACTCGAACGACGTCCTCTTTTCTTGTGAGAGGGGAGTTCAGCTAGCGACTTTTACGGGGGATAATATAAGATAATTAAATTTTTGTTGCTAAACTTTGCATGAGGTTTCTTCCTTTTTTTTTCTCCCAATGGTGTAAGGTATTATTACGATGGGGGAGGTAGGAGAGAAACGAAAACAAAGCAAATGTTATCAGCTTTGAGCCCCGTCTTCCCGTGAGGTTTGGGGGAAGGGGTGGGAATGTGGAAGGAGGAATATCTCATAAACGAAACTTTGGTCGCGTTATGTCGTTGTGTCGACCTGAATTGCTTAAAATTTACCACCTCAACTTGAGACGTCGAATGAGGGGTTTAAGGTTTTTTTTTTCTGCACCGTGGGTGGGGTTCTTGTAAAGAGTTAAAATTGTAAAGAGTTAGAATTTAAAATTTCGTTTTTATGTCAGTTTAAAATTCATGCTGCATTTTTAGGATTATCCGGTCATACTGTTTAAGTTTTTACTCTGTACTTTTTTACGAGTGAAAGTTTTTACGGTTATGCATCGTACTGTATAAGTTTGTGAAGCCAAAGTTAATAACATGCGCCGTAATTATGTGATGCATTAAGACGAGTCAAAAAGTATTTCCTAAGTTAATTTAATTGCTTCTGTTTCATTACAGTGGACTAGGAAACTCGGCTGTTCCTCTGATAACCCTGATGCTAGCTACTACTAGAGGAGACAAATTGTGCATGTCCTTCCACTCCACCGCCCCGTGCTCCATTCCTACAGCGGCCTTGCCCTTCAAGTTCTCAAGTGTGACCATTGGGCTTGGTTAATATAACGATGATAGTCTCAATTCTGAAAGACTTCTGAAAATTATCGTGATTAGGCTTCTTAGATTTGGACACAAGATTAAAGGTGCTGTGTCATGATTTCATACCGATCGGTGCTTCAGTACGAATCCGAGTCATGCCCTAACCGCAAAACGAAAGGCATACCAACGAGTTCTCACCTTTCCCCGTTGCACAGTATCGTTTTCGTGGATTGACTCTACACCTTTGCAGGACGACAGAAGATGCACTCTGTAGACCCAGTTGAAAAGCACCATGTAGCAATTTGGCGATTCAGGATGTCATATTGACGTTTCCCAAACGCAATATCGACTTTTGTGTGTGAGCTGAGTCCGTGTCAAAGTTCAGGCGCGGGCAACCGCACGTCGGCGAGGGGAAAATCTATTGAAATTCCCAGAGCGGCAGTAAATTATATATATCGCCCGTTAAGTTGCACCCCTGATTACGGCATGCCCTTAAATGAAACCGGCAAAGACCTTTGCGTGTATCCTCCGCCCGCCCTTTTACATAAACACGAGAAGGTGTTTGTCTAGAGTGGCCGTAACCTTAACAGAAACATTTGCAGGCAATAGATAAAATCTTAGATGTTGGTGGAAGGAGGAGGAGGAGATGAATAGATCCTTCGAACGGGCGCCGTTCTAGTTAGCACAAGCAAGGATTTATCGAAATAATTAATGAGTTTATTTCCCATTAGCACTATCTCATCTGCGTGCAATTAAGTAAATGATAGGGTATGGCGTACGGGAGGGACAAATTATCACTTGGCCTTAAACTATGACGGGAAATATTGAAAAAGAAAAAAAAACTGTTTTGGGGGAAGAAACGTGTTGTGGCCTATATTATTCATCTCGTACCGACTTTTTTCAATCCCTTATCTTGTCACCGTTTTCGTCTTACCACGCTGTAATCACGTCTCGTCTCAATCAGTCTCTACAAGTTTAGTGCAGTTAGTTAATTTCTCCAACTGCTGAAATTTATTAACTTCCGATAACTTCCGATTAAAATGAGGAAGGAGATAGGATTAATCCAGTTGTCACCTACACAATTTTATCACGAAAAGAAGGCCATTTTACACTTCTTCAGGATGGTATAGGCTAAAAGTGGAGCGAAAAGAATTTAAAAAAGCGTAAAGCCTGCTAAAACGTTTCGGGATTTAATTCATGCCGTTGTCAAGTGCTTAAAAAAGTGATAAAAAAAATCACATGTCCAAGGCAAGGAACACTACAATTAAAAAGTTTAAAAAGTAAGATTTAATAATAATAATAATAATAATATAGAGACGATGCACGAGGCATGCACCTACCCAAATACACTAAACGGCAGATGTTAAGTGGAAGATGTACCACCATTATTACAGTTGTTTTTTGCCGCATGAGGGAGGAAACCGGAGTACCCGGAGGAAACCCTCGTGCAACGGGCGGGGAAACAACCGGAGAAAAACCCGTACTTATACACTTCCCATCGCCAGGATCGAACCCGGGTCTGTACGAAGCCAGAGATGTACACTGGGACCAGGACGCCTATCGAATCTGACGCCCCGTGTTATTTAAAACATAAAGGCGAAAGTTTGGCAGCCTGGCCAGAACAGGTAGCAAAAACGAGACTACGACCTCTCACCTGCAAATACAGGTTCGAAGATGAATTAAATCCCGAAACGTTGTGCAACCATTGTCTTTATTTGTGAAATTTTAGCTGGCTTTATTCTTTTTAAATGATGGTTATATAGCATGACTATCTCACGTGGAAGAGGCCCTGGGGTTCGAGTCCGGCCTTTGCCACCCCTGGGATTTTCGGGAAGAGGAAGGCCATGTGATGTCTCCTTGCTCATGTCGATTGTGGCATGCAAAAGGTCGTAGGAATTTCCGATGGCATTTACCTAGCAAAATTGTCCCTCTCTCTCCTTCTGGCGCTATGGCTAACGCTGGATTCGCGTCAAACAACAACAGTATAGGCTACCATATACGCCGGCACTCAGCCACGATTACCGTTAAAGTGGCACTATCATCGATTGAAAGTAAGCAGAATCTGGCAACATCTAGCGCTATCTATTACTGTCTAGCACTTGCTTGCACCAAGCGAGGGAAAGTGCAACGGCATTTCTTTTAACGAAACAAACAAACCACGACCTCCTTAATTATTGAGTAAAACTCTGGTACGTCCTCGTGCAACTGGGAGCCTTCTGTAAGGGCACCCGCGCACACGGCAGCCAGGTCGGCTGCGGCCACCGAGAATACTTACGGTATATGTAGCAACGCGCACTTGGCCACAGCGGCCAGCCAGTCGCGGCGGCCACTGGGATCTCGGGCTGCGTGCAAGCAACCATACCTGCTCCGTGTTCATTTTTCACCACGTGATCGAGAATTACCAATGAAAAACAATAACAATATCACCGATGCTAGATGGCGCCATGGCATTTTCGTTCCCTTTTCAATCGATGATATAGGGCCACTTTAAAACGTTACTGTCATTCCTTCAAGTTTATTTTTGTTTAAATCTAGCACAGTCCCACTGGCCCAACAGCTTCCATCAGCTTTAAGACCTAAGTGCTGAACTAAATCGTTGAGGAGTTCCACAACTTCCTCTTTACGTAGTAAGGTTTCTTTATTTTCGGGGGCACTGGGTGGGGAGGGGGTGGGAGGGTCTGTAAAAAAGATTGAGGGATAGGCGGAGTAGGCGCTAGAGCTGTTCCCCTTCCTTCCTTTTTTTCCCTTTAAACACCACTTCCGGTTTCCAACCTAACTTGGTTCTTGTGGAAAGGACTTCACTCTGCCCACACGCCCTCTCGCACCTCCT
>JAHWFP010249815.1:0-10691 GCA_023313725.1 Lithobius niger
GATGCTCTTAACTTGGGAACCTACATTTCCTAATTTAAGATGCTTTCTTAGCTTGGGAACCTACATTTCCTAATATAAGAAGCATTCTTAACTTGAGAACCTACATTTTATAATTTAAGAAGCTTTCTTAACTTGGGAACCTGCATTCCTTCCTTAATATATGCATTCTTAACTTGGGACCCTACATTTCCTAATTTAAGATGCTCTTTAACTTGGGAACCTACATTTCCTAATTTAAGATGCTTTCTTAACTTAGCAACCTACATTTCCTAATTGAAGAACGTTGGGAACCATTCAAGACTTGCCGACGGTAGCATTTCATCTTCTTTTTGTTAAAAAGATTTGAAGCATCTTCTTGTTGAACTCACGTGGAAATGGGATGAAATTTTCCAGGCATAAGGGAAACACAATAGCAGATTGCCGAAAATCATACATTAAACTAACCCGGCAAAAGTAAAATAAAGACCAGAAGTGTTTAATCCGCTTTTGGATACGGTAAGCTTTTAAAAGTTTAAAATCTTCAGCCTTATCATGGACCTATATATAATTCGACCAAGATTACAACCATCGAACTCTTCATACTTGGAGAGATCAACAGACCCATCGGTGATTTGATCCGGAGTTCACTGGTTCTAATCCAAGTCATACCATCTCAGTGAAATGGAAGTGCAACGATTACCGAATCTTAGCTTCTTTAGTGTCCGATTCTGCTGTGCCGTTTCGTACCCTTTTACTCCTTGGCGGTTTGATGCACTCCCAGCCAGAAGGTGAGAGGTAGGGGTGCCACGATCATCGATAATTTCGCTATGAAAATTTTCGCCGATTATCGTATTGCACTTTTTTTTCTAATTTATCAAATTATCGTGCAAACCTCCGTGCTTAAATTGTAATATCTCCGAAACCGTAATAGCTGGAACAAGGGGGTTTGTGGCATTGCCTGTGGAGTTACAAGGGTTCTTCAACCAAGTGTACAATACTGTTGCTAGCCAATTTCGCTGATTGGAGAGCAAGTTTAATGCAAACAGTATTTAAACATTAAGTGGCAACACAATTGGCAAATTGTTTCTAAATGGTAAAGAAGCAATAGACAATGGCAAGTGCATTTTCATGTCTACTGGCCAAATGGCTAATGCCGCACAATTCACATTCGTGAAGGCTGCTGCACTCATGCTACAATCAACATGAGCACAAGTAATCAAATGGCCCTTCTCTTGCCGAATATACCAGTGGTGCCTGAGGTATGGCTCGAATCTGAGACCTCTGGCACATGAGTAGTCGTGTTAGCCAACGGGCCACCGTGCCGGTCGTTGGAAACCATGATAAACTATTGCTAGATAAGATTAAGATAAGATTTATCACTACACAATCACTATCGGAACCAGACAAGATACGTAAAAGCCCACCCTGACCAAAGTGCTCTGAAGGAGGCATATCCGGGTTAGGATTAGCTTAGCAGAAAAATTAAATAAATATGCAAACCCCGAAGAACAATTGAGCTCCTCCCCAATCTCCAAAATTAATCGTGTCATCAATAACTACACACACAAAAAAAATTAAAATGTAAATAAAATAAAACATACAAAAAAATGAAACGTTGTTTGTTTATTCAAACAGGTTTTACATTTGAATTTAAAACCTGAAGGCTTATTCTAGCTAGGATTATTTGGTGATTAAAAATCCTAGATCCTAGTGGCCACAAATAAACTAAACGTCGAAATGTTTTGTTAACACACATTGAAGTACTCTATCGACGATTTCTGTCGTTCTGTTGGTGTTTGCAGGTGTTCAAAACGGCTAAGAACAGATGGCAACAAATCTCCAGGCACTGTTTTTGCTTCACATGACCCCCACCCCCAAAAAATCCGCTTTTTCAGCTAGAAATATGTAAACTAAACAAACATGCCCTTACAACTTCATTACTTCCCAGTAATAAAAAATGATTAGTCCCCCAACCACGCTTGAAATTACCAACTTTTTTTTTTTTTTATCTTATCCCGCACAGCTGGAGTCGACACGATTCGAGTTGCTCGCTCGTAAAACTAATTCACGCAAAACCAGAAATGCCAGAATGCGTTATTAAAAATTCGAGCCACCAGCAGGTTAATTAGTAACGCTGCTTCCTGGAACGAAGTTTGCGTCAGAACTGGAAATGAGGACAATCAAAAATGCAGACTTTCGCTTGTTTACTTTCTCTCGATTCAAAAATGGCCTCGAGCAACTTTTTCTCTACACGGAGACCATCTGTGCCAAGTCTCGGTGACAGTTGTATTGTAAGCAACGCGGCTATAGATGTTGTTTACAAAAGCACCGGTTGACAATCAGGAACGCTTTAAATATGAAGAATGGCATACAGGCCTAAGCCTAAAGCGATAGATTTTAATCTTGAACTGAAATAAAGTCAAGCCGTTCAATAACCAACTTAATGTAGGAGTCAACTTAAATTAGATCAAATGCTTGGAATAATCCTTAATAAGGTTTTTTTTTTTAGCGCAGATGTTCGTAATGATATCAGGTTCAACATACGAAAAGTACTTGGCTGTCCCGTATTGAGCTAACGCCGCCATATTGGAAACTCGGCACCTAAAATCGCTTTATTTTTCAATATCTGAGTAATGGTTGCGAAGCCATGAAAATCTCTTCCGTCCAAAAATGTACACCAGAAATTGTCTACAGAAAAGGTTTTATTAATTTCTTTGAATGATTCAGCCAATAAACAGTGTAGAAGAGTGTTGAGCTAAAGCTGCCATCTTGGAAACATGGAACCCGAAATCGGTTTTTTTTTCTTGTCAATTTATCACGGTAACAGCTGCACGGGCATGAAAATGTGTTTAGTCCAAAATTATATAGTTTGGAATTGTCTACAAACAAAGGTTCCATTCGTTTTTTTTTAAATTGAGTCAGTGAGTGATTCAGTGGATAAACGACGATGTAAGTCACAATGAGAAACTCCACCACCATGGAAGTAGAGTATGGGCGCCTTTTATTTTACGTGGTATCTCTGTAGTCCTAATCCTTGGAATGGTAGCATTATATTGTGCAACATATCTCAGAAAAACTATGAATTTTCGCAGCTGCAATTCAGGACTCCTATTCATCCTCATTTAATGAGCAGAGAATCGTTGATGTCAAGCTTTAAACAACAGCTTCAACTAGCACCTTGGTATCAGGGATGTCCCCAGCATCGTTCACATCTTAACCTGAATCTTCTCTGCTCTCCGTTGATTGAGATTCAATTCAGGGTTGATCTTCATCTGTGTTATTCGGTTCGTCTAAGAAGTGTTCCGGTGTTTCATATGTTATGCTAGAGTTTAGGAAGGCTACTGCGTTGCACTCCAGACAAATATTAGAACATTTCATCCCTGCTTTCCGAAGACCGCATTTTGCTGACTGTCTTACAACTGCAGAAGAGCAACTTCATTCGGTTCTCTAGCACTGGTGGATCAAGTGTTGACAGTGGTACCAACCCTCTGGTGAAAAACCTCTCGTGGACCAACTCAAATGAGAGGACTTAGGAGTATAAATCGTTAGATTCTGGGATCACCCGTGCTACAGATAGTTTGCGATGGTTTGGAAAAGCTGTGCGACTCTTCTTCAGACACTAGCGAACAACATGTTGACTGGTAGAAGTCTTGTTCATCTTGTACCTTGAACCCTCTACTTCTCTTTCAACGTATATCAGTCTCTCTGAAATAAGAGGATTTGAGATCGTACTTACAGTATGAACTAGCACCATTAACCTTGAGTTTGTTCGACGAGCAAGGTATGTGAAATTAAAGGTAGTTAGTCATCACTACACGCCATTTTTGAACCAAGAAATGAAGCCTCGATTCCCAGCATATGCACACATGTTGTAGAAGGGGGTTATCGTTACAATGCTCAAAACACCAAAACTACTGAACGTACACGTCGCTCTGCCAAGAATTTATCTTCAGTTGTAATATTTGATGAGTAGGTGACTGTACCAACACTCAGGACAGGTCCTTGCCAAGGAAAACAAGCCACGTTTCATTTTGATGCTTGGTGCTTCATTACCAAGGAAGAAATTGATGATACTGATGCCCTCTTAGTTACTTCAGCGCTTGAGGTATAACCATCAGGGGAACCGGTTACTGTAGTAGGGGAGGATATTCACCGTAAAAGTCATACTTGTATCCTTGCACCTCAAGAACATAACATTTTCGTCATGAAACTGGGCAGATATTCTGTTAAAACAAAAGCATATTCCTCATTGAGTCTCCAATGTCAGACATGTCTTACGAAATCCTTGATCAGGGATGAGAAACGGTCCAGATGAAAATCGCGAAAAAGCAACTAACTGGGTTAATTTGTATGTTTCTGGGTACATTTTTATTGTTTTTTAGGAGGTTAAAAAAGCGGAAATCCGCATAAAAGCTGAAGATTCACACCTCTGCTTGATGTTTGTACACACAATCACAAGCTGCGATACCACATCTGCTTTGTTCATATAAAGGAAGGAATGCATTGCCAAATTCATGACTAACAATGAAGAGCTTAGAAGGATTGCAATGAACTTCACTGAGGAGGTACCGCCCACAAAGCTTTTGCTACAGCAGGAAATGGGGCACTTCTCAGCTTTTAAGGTACACCTAAGACAGTGAATTCACTGAATTTCCACCACCTCATGGCATTCCAGACAAATGTTGCTAAAGGTAGACGATTTATTATCCTTGCCACCAAGTGAAGCTGGTGCTGCTCGGCAACACAGTTTTGGTGCATATCAACAAATTCAAGCATGGCTGGAAAGTGAAAAGCCTCCTGATCTTTGGGGGGTTGGCAAACAACAGCGAATGGGTTAAAACCAGTGTCTCCACTTGTGCCAGAGAACCTAAAGAAGTTGCTGATCGCTCTAAAATAAACTGCAAGTTTGCCTTTATCGTACTCAAAGCTACGACACTGATTTAAACTACGACAAAACAAATTAAATTCAAGCACTTTCAAGTACCTTGGGCGACGCTTGTAACGTGTGTACCTGAGGCTGTCAATTTCTCATTTACAAATGATAAAATCGAGCGATAAAATACCTTATTTTAACGAGAGGCCTACAATTTCGTAGGAGTATTCAGATCGATGGACTAGATTTGTCAGGGACCCGGGTAAGTAGGCCTTCGGTCCCAAAGACTTCACCAAAACACTCACAGTTTGAACCAATATCAATCTTCTACACGGCAGAATCAAGCGCACACTAAAAGGCAGTAGCCCAAGAAATGAAAGCATTATGTACCAAACAAAGGTGTTTGACGAGCGCTAACCTGTTTATTACACCCATTGGGAGTACGGGCTTCCTCTAGTGCTTCAAAAACGTCTATTAGGTTCGAAATTGACCTGGCTGGTCTATACGAGCTTCAGCTGACTTAAGGCTCAAGCGAAAAAAATGTATCAATTTGATAAAAGCCCCTAAATGTAAGTGGAGTGGACTAAAGCCAACAAGGTAGCAGTTTATACTTCGTTTTTGGCCAATTCTGGCTCATTATCAAAAGTCGCATAAAATAAAATTACAAGGTAAAGTCATTAATATAAGAGAGACGACAGCCAAAACCATCCTGTGTTCTAGAGGGAACTGTAGGATGTAAGTCAATCATGAAGGAGAACTCAAGATTTGAAAATGAAAACATTAAAACAGAGAGGGACCTCGGTGTACACAGTAGTTTGCGCCAGTCTTCGGTTTGCAGTTCACTGTGGACATGGAGATCTCTCTCCTTATTTCATCGTTTTCATTTTTTTTTTTAATTTCTTGAGTTCTCCTTCGTGTTTTGATTTAATCCCACCCGTTTCGTATGGAACAAAGGATGGATTTTGGCTGTTATGATCTCGCAGAGGCGTGCTCGGGGGGAAGGGTTGCCCTTAGTTAAAAAATATACCCTATTTTGTTTTTCTGCACCGATAAATGCTGGTGCTGC
The DNA here is from genome assembly GCA_023313725.1 of Lithobius niger. NCBI lineage: Eukaryota > Metazoa > Arthropoda > Chilopoda > Lithobiomorpha > Lithobiidae > Lithobius > Lithobius niger. Next base: position 5,919 of record JAHWFP010249815.1, read on the forward strand.
AGACAGGGAGAAAGGGCTTAGAGGCCTAAAAAAGGCCAGCAAGACGAAGAAAGGAGGCAGAAAGAAATAAAAAAAAGAGTGACAAGCTAAAAAAAAAAAAAAAGAAAAAAAAAAGAGAAAACCTGAGCTGCTTGCCCTTTTACTAAAAAGTTGTCTGTGCGCTACTGGTCTCTCTTATATTTTAATGACTTTACCTTGGAATTTTATTTTATGGACTGTTTCATAATGAGCCAGGATTGGCCGAAACGTCGAGAAGTAATTTGTTGATTTATAAACGTGCATCTTTTTGGTTTTACTCCATTCAACCTAAATAAATTTACTTCACAAAAAGAAAAAGAAAAAAAAAACTAGCGCGAGCTGAAACACATCGTTCATCATAACACACAAAATCAACAACAAAAAAACGTACTTACGCAAGATCCAAGTCCTTTGAAACAATGCAGGAGGTTGACAACAGCCTGATGCCAGATGCCGGCGACCGGCATGTTGACCCGGGGGTTAGACGGGAAGGGTCTAGCGGATGTGAAGCACAAACAACCATTCGGCAATCAAAAATACCGAAATGTAAAAAAATGAAAAAATGAAACGAGGGGGCAATGTCCAAAAGAAATATATCTACGGTATGACAAGGCGAGGACAGGCAAGGGGGGGACAATGCTCCCTCCCACCAATGATACTCCCTCTCACATGCCGCCTTCGCTCAAGAACGCCGACTGCCAGCTACCACGCGCTGATGCAGCACGAGGCGCTCGCAGCAACGGAAGACACCCCCCAACCCCCCTCCTCCCCCGAAAAAAAATTACTGCCTTGCGTGCCAAAATCGATGGAAGCGTTTCGGGAAGAGGGAGTAAACACGCTAGCCCACAAGGCCACGTGCTCCAAAAAGACTCCCATTGAAGAATCGCATTCAGTCTCGCTGACTTTGTCTTTTTTTCCCCCTTACAGAGCAATCACAGTACGACTGATTATTTTCAAGCCTCACTACAAACAATTTACCAACTTAATTATCCTTAAAGCTCGTTAAGATATGGGTGATTCAATATTACAATGCTGCAATTTTATCGCGGTATGCAACCCAAACGGTTGCATTACCTTGGATGAATAACTTACTGTGTTACGTGATGTTAAATAAGAAATACAGATGCAAACCTGTTTACGTTGCCAAATTTCAGACTGCCTGGGCGGGAATTGAACCCTCGACCTTACAGACCAAAGGCCTACCGCGCAGCCGTACTAGAACCAGAAGTCGCGCTCGCTACAATGGGCACTGGAGGTAAAAAACAAAAGGCGCATTTCTTTAGTCAATCTGATGTTATGAGAGCAGATTTCTTAGCCCTAAATAAGGTGTGCTGCCCAATCACTCATGCTCTGAAACACACAATAAGATTCTAAATCGGACGAAAAAAGTTCCACTCGCTGAAAATTGCAACAGCTGTCACTAATCCAAAAAAAATCAGCATTTTTAGGTCCAAGATACCCACTCTCACAGCATTGGCTTGACAAACTAGGCGTTTTTACCTCCTCATAAAATCAGTGCCCCTTGCTGCTAACCCGATGACTGGCTTCGGACACGAATAACGCGATGAATAAAGCGTTACAGCGTAGCGACAATAACGCCATATTGGCTACGAGCTAGCATCTGGAGAGATAGCTACAAGGGGCACTAGATTAAAATGGAGGGGAAAACAACGGCACTTCTAATGAAGGCAGTGCTTTCAGAGCGGATTTCTGAGGCTTAAAAAACGTTGTTTTGTCCAGTCTCTTATTCTACGAGGTTCTAATCGGAAAAGAAAAGATTCCACTTGCTAAAAATTTCAGCAACTACCAACAAATCGACAAATGTCGCGTGTTTTAGACCTAAGAAATCCAATTTGGCAGCAGGAGCAATCCTCTTTTTTCCCTCCAGTGTCCCTTGCAGCTAGCCCAATGACTGGCCCCAGCATAACGCTATATATATAATAATGTGACGTTATTGCCACTGCTCTCTATTGGCACTCATCCATACACTAATACAGGGATGCTGCCAGTGTGAAATATTTGAAATTTTTTTTGAAATATTTGAAGAAACTGTGAAAATACGAGTGTTATAGTGTGAAAAAGGTCAAAACGCACAAACAAAGTTAATACCATCAAATTATTCGCTCCAATTTTGGGCCAGGAATTAATTAGGCATATCTGTGGTTAGAACACGAAGAAAAAAATTGGCTGGTTTACAGGCGGAGTCGCTTTGAATTCGCTTTCGCTCTCTTGAAATTACAGAGAAATTACAATGGTTACTAAAAAAAAAGAAATCAGAAAAATTGTTATGAAAGAATTGTGAAACTGGTGTGATATATAAAAACAAAGAAATTGTGATACAAAAATGATAAGTAGGTATGTGAAAAGTGTGGAAAAAATGAAAAGCAAGTATGTGAAAATTGTGAAGCGTGGGAAAATGTGAAAAAAATGTCAAAAAAAAGTGGTACACGCGGCAGCACCCCTGTAATAGCTGAGGATAGTGAAACCATCAAGTATGTTGTGTTCATTTTTTTTTTAATTGAGAAAAAAAATGTTTTACCCCACAAAAGCTAGCTCTCCTCGATTTCCAAGTAAAATCTCTTTCTTAAAATGAACTTCATCCCCTTTAAAAAGGGGTTAACAAACTGAAGAATTTGAACGCTTCCCGAATTCTAAGCAAGGCATGTGATAAAATCTAAAATGGGGCTAAGATCTGGAAAAGCCGCTGCTATCTAACTCTGAATAATAAGAAACTCTTTGCAAGAATAAGTAAAGACAATTCTTGTTAACTGTCAAGCCAAAATTTATTAAATGAACAAGTTACGGGCGAAGTAGCATACAATGCATAGGCTACGACTACGAACACAAATTATGATGAGTCACACCAACTTACGCGGTATCTGTGATCGGTGGTAGTATCACAGGATGAAAAATAATCTTACTACTGTCGTCTTATTAAAAAACAGGGAGTCACCATTAGTTACACCAGAGTTTAGATTTTCTTAGGCCCTTCAAGAAACGATTTAAAACTACGTATTCATCAGGAGTTCACAACCAATACTTCCACAAAAGCAAATCCATATAATAACCAAAAGGGGGATACCATACAAAACACCCATATGGTTAGCATCCTGCGTGAAATACCTTTTCAACTTTTACTGAAGTTAGAGTAAATGTATAGCAAAACCGTTTTTCACGAGGGAAAAAATAAGAAAATTAATGCCTTAAACTTTTACATGCTTCTGAAGTAATGTTGCAAAACTGAGCCATACAAGAAAGCCAACTGGGAGGAATATACCAGGTGTGCAGAATATGCCAGAACGCTAGAACGAGGTTCGCGGGAAATTTCAGAAAACTGTGGAAATTCACTAAAAAATGGCTTGCTGTATAGTGAAAGGCTGTTGAAAATTGAAAAAAAATTGTAGGAAAATATTGTGGGAAATTTTGGCCAGTAAGAATTTTATGCACCCCTGAAATATACCTTTAAGTTTGAGTGATGACGGTTTGGATCACGAACTTGGTGGCAGCCATTTTGGCTCTGATATCACTACTTCATAAGGTCTAACCTTGATGGATCTCTTTATGCTTATGGGATTTTTGTTATGATTTTAGGGTACACAGGCAGCCACACAAACTGATATATTGCTATCTAATGTAAATTAACGAAACATTACGCTTAAGCGCATGTAGTTACGTCCAGTAAACAAATTACAAAGTTTTACAAAACGACAGTACATGTTTGATGCAATTTTGGCGAAATTTGTTTCATTTTATTCTACTTGATCTTCATGAATAACGAAATATCTAGAATAAATTTATTCAACAAGCTTACTGCTGGGCTAAAAAAAAAAAAACAAAAAAAAAACGTATAGGGTGATTTTTCATCACCGTCAAAACTCTACTATTGTTCTTGTTATTAAAATCGTTGTATGCAAAATCCATATATCACGTTCCACTTTTTAGCGTATTTGGAAAATTCCACCCATCCCGTCACAAATGACTCAAAATAGAAAACAGCCCCCTAATAATTGCGTCACACTTTGGTATCAACTCCCTCCCCCCTCCATGTAATATTTCAAAGTACTTTACATCTTCTTATATATTTAAACTTATTGTACTTTTAAATGTCTTAAGAGTTTACGGGTTTAAATCTTGGCATCATAATTTCATCTGAAGTATTTCCTAAATAATGCGCCAAAAACTTAAGGTGATGTGAACACCAAAATGTGATGCAAGCTTGTGACGTCACACTTTGGAAACATTCCCTCCCCCACCCCAGTGTCACAATTGGCCCCCCCCCCTGCATAGTGTGACGTAATATATGGACGGTCCCAAATGCCTAAAAGACCGAAGACAATAACTTGCGAAAAATTTCAAACAAGGCACAACGCGAAACAACGACGATCACAGAAGATGAGAGATCAGGACGGCATCATCAATTTCGATCTCATTCCACTCGACATGAGAGTTCTCTCTGCCTGGAAGAAATCCCCCTCCAAATAGGTTAGAGAGGGGCCCATCATGCGGCATGCTGCAAACAACCCACGGGAGCCAACCTAATACAGATCCAATTAGAAGGTCTTCCCCCCTTCTAAATTATGGATGGCACAATACCATCAAGCCCAAGAAAGACAACAACTACTGCACCACGACAGCGCCTGAAACAAAGAACAATCTTGAGGCGCAAAGATAGTTTCAATTATTCTGCTTTTCGCAAGTAACATTACGCGGATAACAGCGACGTAAAAGTTGAGATTAATAAAAATTCAGGAAATT